>JBAMBS010001276.1:0-137500 GCA_037044455.1 Zygothrica quintamaculata
ATTTTTATTTAATGAAAATATCGCTGTAATTTTATATCTATATAGAAAGTAAAAGTATTTTATCAAAACAAACGCTCCATGCCAATGCTTCAGCAAGCAGCAATATAACATATCAAAAAAAATTATATTAAAAGCCTATAACTATCTATTAAGATTTATATGTATATATATATATATGATATAGTTTAAAATTGTCTTAAAACTGGGCAACCCAAACTTTAAGCTGTTTATACAAAAAATATATTTTTGTTTTATTTTTGATCGATTTACCTGCTGCTTAAATATCATGTGTATATATGTGACTTAGGTAGATCATATTGTTTTAGGAGTCAGTTTTAGTAACTCTGCGAAGCTTAGCTGATATCAAGATTTTTCTCTTAATAATTTGAATTTCTAATTTTCATAATAATAATGATGGGTAAGCCAAACGGAACGAAGCTAATGCAGGGAACCACTCAAAAATATATGAACTTTGTTGCTGAACCAATGGGTGAAAAGTCTGTAACGGAACTGGCTGGTATAGGCGAAATCCTTGGCGGACGCTTAATAAAAGCTGGATATGACAAGGCATACACCGTATTGGGTCAATACTTGATAATGAAAAAGGATGAGGAGCTCTTCAGAGATTGGCTTAAGGAAGTATGCAATGCCAGTTCAAAGCAATCCTCCGATTGCATCAATTGCCTCCAGGATTGGTGCGAGGAATTCTTGTAAGCGACTACAACGAGATACAACGCAACCACTACACAAACATTTTGCTCGCAGAAGTTTAATATCTAAAACAATCTTAAACACATATAGACAAACAATGATTTCAACACTAATACATCAACATTGCATTAATGTGTTCATGAGTTAAAAAGACAATAAACTGTCTTTAAATAACAGAAAACAGAAACTAGTTTATTTGAAAGATGAACAACAACTTTTTTCGTTTTTGTTACACATATTGCTGTGACTATATTATAGTATTAGATATAATAGGATCTAACCAGTGACCAGTTGACCATAGACCTGTGACATTTTAGTTGAATATTGAAAAAAAAAAAAAAAAAAAATAAGGTTGCTTGTTAATTGTCTGTACTTTAACTCAAATTGCTAGTCAAATCGATGATGCAAGGCATTTTGCTTTTTGCTTTTTGCTTTTTGTTGGCAGTCAAAAACATAAAGAAAAAATATATATAAAATTATGCAGCTGATAGAGCGACTTCCTGGCTTACAGTTTAGCCAAAGCAATTTAGATGTTTTGCTTGGTCTTTTGGATATTTTTTTTTTTTTGTTAGTTTACATATGTATGTATGTATGTGTGTGTGTGTGTGGTGTGTTGCTGTTTTTATGGCACTCTTGATTTCAGACGCAGTGCGCTGTAAATTGTAAACTTAAACGTGTTTTATTTTTCAACGAGTATCTCACGGATGCAGCTTGCAAAACTAACTGGATGCAAGACCGTTCACTTACCCAACTTACCCAACTTACACACGCACACACAAACACACACACACACATACACATAGGCACACACGCAAATTAATCACACAACATAAAAAAAAAAGAGTCATTGGTCTCATGCAGCTGCGGAATGTTGTACTCTTTTAACTAATCTTTTTTTTTTTACTAATTACAACTTGAGAAATCCAGAAAATATTCCAAAAACTTAAGTTGCTGTTACAGTGAGCTAAAAAAGTTCTGTGACTTCCTTTTACTTTGGTATCTCTGTGGCATCTCTAACTAATTGTGTTGTTGGCATCAAATAACATATCGCCGCCCCCCCCCCCCCCGCAACTTTGCAACAATAACTGGGCCTCTGTGTTAGGGTGTCAACGGAGCGACCGACATACATTTTGTGAGCAGGTGGAAAACCAAAAGAAAATCAACACGAACATAACTTGATCTCGTGCAGTTTTCCAGCGAAGGTTTCTTGTTGAATAATCATGCGACGAAATGCAAAATTATATATATATATATATATGTAACTACTATATATATATAGTAACTACTTAGTAGTTGTATACATTGTAGATCTATTATGTTAATCCAAAGGGTGCAATGCCTTGCAATTCCATTTGCAGTTGCAGTTGCAATTACGAAAAGAAATCATTATGAAATAGGTGTGAAAACAGCATTTTCAAATTGCTACTTTCAATTGATTGACTTGGCAACAAGTCCATCAAAGTAAAAGTGTCATAGATTCTATCAGTAGCAATGCCAATAAAAGTGAACGCCAGTTCATTAAATATGTATGATTATGTCTGCAACATGTGGCAAGTAGCCAATGGAAAATGCAAAATACACTGCCGCAATTCTCATGGTAATTGACAACAACAATCGATTCTGCCTGAAACAAGTCTAACTATCAGATAGACATGCTACCATTATCTACTATAGACTAACTGTACTACGCACGAACGTGATTAAAGCCATTTCCGTATTTAAATCGAATTGCACTACAACAATATCTTTTATCAATTTCATTTTGTTTTTAGTTTTGTTTTTAGTTTTGTTACCAAACTGCATTCTTGTCTCTTAACTAGATACATAACAAAAAAAATAAGGAAAAGAATGCAGACAACATTGCACGAATTGGTTAACCATCAGTTAAGTTATTTTTTGGTTATATGCAATTGATAATATCAAAGGCCTGATATGCATATTGAGCAATTGTCACATATACATATATATATATATACATATACGTATACATATTCATATACATACATACATACATACAATTAACGAAATAGCCATGCAGAAATTGTATAGATAAATAATTCAATATTTCGTCCAAGGTTATATAAAACTAGGTAGCTCTGTGGCAAACAAAACGTTTAAATTTTCAATTATATTGTACGTATGGTTGCTTCCCCCTCCCCTCAAAAAACATGAAGCCAAAATGAAAGTCAGCAATGGCAATTTGAGATTTCAAATACAAAAAAACCGAAAAAAATAAAAGCAAAAACAGATAATAAAAATAAAATTACAAAATAATTAAACTATTAAATGACGAGACAAAAGTGAGTCAAAGACAGTCAACAGACACCAAACAAACATTCAGTGAATTCTATAAAAGATAAACACAAAAAAAAACAAAAAAAAAACAAAAAATAACTAAACAAAGTTGGTAAATTATACTGTAATTAAGTAGTATTAAATTTGCATGAAGTCTTTGATGTTGGGCAAGAGTAAAGGCTTAAATAATAATATATATAAGTTAGTGAAAGGCATTGCAATAGATACTGTGAGAATTGTTTATTGTTTTTTGTTTTTGTTGCTGTTGCTGTTGCTGTTACTGTTACTGTTGCAGCATACTGCAATTGTAGCCGTTATGAAAACGTTAAGTTGGCCATTTATTGACCTTAGCTGTTTACGTTCTAAGCCACTTACCTTTAAGCTGATAGACTGGACTACCAACTGGTGTATGCTCGGACAGGCTAAAGCGGGACATATCCCCTGTACCGGGCACAAAATGTGGTGGATGATTCAGCAGCTGGGCCATGGTTAATCCAAGCACCAGCACTAGCAACTGTAGCCACAACAGCAACTGCGATGGCAGCAACATGTTGCCGTTGCTAATTCTTTCTTTTTTTTTTTTTTTGTACCGTTATTTATTTGTATCCGTTAGGTTGATGAATTTTGTGTCGATGTTGTTTTTTCAACTATTTAGCACATGTAGCACGAAGCACATCAATACACACGTACACACATACACATACACACACTCACACACACACACACACACACAGCTTTACTGCTAGATGTATCTAAATGAAAATCAAGAATGATTTTTTTTTCAGTTAAAACCAAATGCTAATTTAATTCTTTCAATGTTAGCCAGAACGCCCAATCGACCTTGGTTATGGCTAAACGCAAAAGCAATTGCAGTTAGGTACTTAAAGTTGTGTTCAGTCAGCGGAAAACTACAAATCGTTTAATAACAAGTTATACACTTAATTTATGCATATTTACAGTTTATACAAATTATGTTTTGACCAGCTTCTGGTATTCCTATTTTGGGCTAATTGTATGAAATGCTTGTTGTATTTTTTTTTTGGGTTATAGTTAAAGGTAATTAAAAGATCATTTTAACTAATGTTAAGATCAGAAATTCTATGAAAAGAAATTCGCTTCAGCTGCCAATTTCACTTTATGCTTATGTGAAAAGTGGCACATGATGATGAGGCAAGTAAGCAGGCGGCTGCTGTTGCTGCCAAAGAGTTCCAATCATTGGGCTGAGGCGCTTCTCGCGCCAAGCGATTGGCAAACGTTGACTATGGCTTTCTCGTACACACACACACACACACACACACATACATACACACAGATAGAAACTTCCATATATATACATACATATGAATATTGTGGAGAGACTTAAAACAGCTGGAGGAGAATGAGGAATGGGAACTAAGGAGAAGGTGAAGAAGAAAGCAAGCACAAGCACTAAAGACCAAAATGTGCAAAAAACAAAAAAAAAAGCAGCTTAAATAAATAAGCGCAGAAAACGAAAGAACTGGTTGCTCTCTGCGCTGGCGTAGCGTGCAGTCATAGCCATTGGTCGTAGATACATAAGTATCTACAAGATACATATATTGTTTTATGGTCAGCACAACTATTGTAATTTTACTCTTGCTGCTTAACAATACATATAACACACAACATTAAACATAGACCACTGCAATTGCTATTCACTTTATGCGCGCCCAAGTTCTGGGTGAAGTGCATGCAACGAGTAACTCACAGATTGCCCACTGTCTGGCGTGAATTAGATGCAAAGTTAAAGCACTTAAGATATGATTATTTCACTATTTGTTTGCTCGCGGCTCCACGGATCAAAAGCACAAACACAAACGCAGACGCAGACGCAAAAAAACAAATACCGATACGAGTATAATATATATATATATGCGTTTAAAATAAAAACAAAAAAAAAATATATATATATATATATATAAAACGCCAAAGTATGACGCCAGGTACGAAACTTGATTCTGGTACCGAATTTTTTATGTGTTTGTACTTTTATTTATTATATATTTTTTTTTTTTGCCCACTGTCTGTCTCGTAGCCAGTTAGCAACGAAATTTAACCGCAGCAACGTCTTGACGACGCGACGCTTGCTCACCTTCTGGCTTATGGCCGTTTTACCTGTTGCCGCTACCATTCTTTGCTGGCCAAAACGGTGTGCGTGTTTCGGCCTCAGGTAAATACTGGTTTCTACTTGTCGCCGGTTTTGTTTTGATACACATTTCGCGCATGCGCAAAATGACTGGCAATGATTTATAAATGTAGGTGTGTACACACTGTCATGGCAATTCATATACAACTTTCTACAGCAGCCCGAACGTATGCTACAGTATTTTTTGTTACTTAATTTTAAGCATTCTGCAGCATGTTTTGCCACCAAAACAATTTTCCATTATTTTGCTAACATTTTATTTTCTGAATTAAACACTATTTTATTTATTTATTCTTGGAAAAAATAATAATAATTATTAAAAAAAAAATGAATACTCTTACTACATTTAAAACAATTTAAAGCGCATCATCCACCTGAAACTGTATCAAATCCTCGACAGGAAAACGAAAGAGCGATGCAGTTTGCGCCTCGGCTGCTAGTTGATCGATGTGAGCAGTTTTCTGATAACGAAAATGATCACCCTGACCATTATAGCGTGCCTGGTTTAGATTTGGATAGCCAGTGAGTGCTGCGGGTACCGGTAATTCTGGCACCTCGGCAGCTACAATCGGATGCTCAAAATCAATGAGCGACAAGTTATCGCTGCGTGAAATTGAACGATTCACTTGTTGTGGCTGTGTTTGGTTTAGCTGTGTTTGGGCAACTGTTGTGGACACTGTTGCGGAACTGTTTGTAGCCTGTGACTGTGCGGATGCCAATTGTCGAGGTTCAATGGGACTCGGTGGATTTGGTAGTGGTGGGTCTCGGTCGATCATGTTAATTGTGTTTACTGTATTGCGCTGCAAGCCGCTACCCGTGGGGCTAGGGTTGAAATTATGATTATAAAAAGGATTTGTGGATCTGTGCACTGTGGCTTGATTTGCCTTGTGCTTGGGGAACACATTCAAATGAAGCATAATTTGATTGGAGTGACTATCTACAAGTCCATTGTTGTCATTGCTATTAACTTGCTGACCATAGATGCAATCGTCACCTACCAAGCTTGGCTGGGGCTGCGGCACAAACTTTTGAGCCTGAAAGAGTGCCTGTTGCTGGCTATAGCGTGTTGCCTGATCCGGAAAACTTATGGGCATGAGACTGGGTGGCTGGGTGGGAAACTTAAATGGTACCTGATAGATGCCATGTTGAAGCTGCGCTTGCGGTTGTGGTTGTGGGCCTGCAGATGCTATTAATGTATTGCCTGAGGGTAGAATGAAATCACTCTGAAAAGGATTACGCAACACAGAGGTGGGTCGAGACGGTGGCAATACTGGATAGATATCCAGATTTACTTTAAAAGGAACACGTTTATGTTGCGGCTGTCTGGTGGCATTCAAGGCAATAAGTGGAGGATAGCTCTGCATATAAGGATCAGCCATAAAGTGCGGCTGTATGCCATGTTCCATTAACATATTGTAGTTACTCTGCGCCTGTTGCTGTTTCTTGTTTTTCTTGGAGTTCGATTTAACTGAAGGTTGTTGCTGCTGCTGTATGGCAAGCAGATTAACATCCTGCGGTGAGCGTGGCTTGTAAGGATAAAGCTGGTCAATAGCTACACGCTGATGCGGTGCTGCTCCATATAGTGACATGGGCATGCTCATTGGAATAATGGGTAATGGAATACTAAACTGCATTTGCTTCTTACTCCGCTTGCCCCGAAAGAAATTGGCAATGCCGCTTGACTTGAGATTCTTGTAACTGCCAGCTATATGTAGACCTGTGGGCATCATAACTAGCGATGGATGAGACAGAGCTGGTAGCTTACTAGGCCCAACGCTATTGATGTGCAGATTGTGTAGTATATCCTGTATATTGTTGACACCGGCATGTGGACGATCTGCCTCACCTTTCTTAAACTGCTCGGGCAAAGGACCATCGAAGGGAAAGTGAAATGGTTTTGGCTTAAAATCATCGCGTAGCGCCAGAGTGCCCGGTGTCTCCGAGTACTGGCGGCGTAGCAGTGCTGCTGATGGGGGTCTCTGTGTGGCCAGACGTGGCGGTCTAGGCATCTGATCCCGCAGGGGCGTCATTGTAGCAGATCGCTTTGGTAGTCGCTCATAAAGATGATTATCATCAATGCTGCCCTTGTGGGTAGCATCGCTATCAGCTGGCGTGTTAAATTGAAGTGCTGCCATTGATGTTGCGTGCTGCAACGCTGTGGCTGGTGGCTGGGGTCGTCTCGCTTTCGTGCGCCATGTTCCGTAGATAGGCGCAACGTCGTCGGCACGCTCCAATAAATAGGCAGTTTCGCCAGCAGCAGCACCAACACCAACATCAACACCAACACCTGCACCAGTACCAGCACCAACACCAATGCCTGCACCTGCAACTGGTGTATGTAAGCCCCCAACATCTCTATCTCCGATATCACCATCATCAATATCCATACCATTCGCATGCAGCTGCATCTGTTGGTGCATTTGCTGTAGGTGTAGCTGCATTTGTTGCTGCTGTTGACGATACTGTTGCTGTTGCTCGTGCTGCAATTGCTGTAACCTAGCACGCATCTTTTCAATGTTTTGACGTTCCGCCACCTGAGCCAAACTATCACTAAAATTGTCACTTTCTGTACTGGGAGTTGTCTCTGCTGTCTGTACTGAAATATGGTTGAGTAACTGTTGCTGTTGCTGCTGTTGTTGCTGCTGTTGCTGCTGTTGGTGTTCGTCTTGCTGTTGCTGTTGTTGATATAAGGCTGCTGTAGACGCGACCTTGACTACCATAAGAGACATCTATAAAAATGGAAAGTTTTTTCATATCAAATAAAACCCAAGCGCAAACATTCTAAAATAACGCTTACAATTGTATACACAAATATAAGGCCCATAATCCGATGCCAGCGGCTGTTTCTGCACTTTTTTATGCCGCCTTTTTCAGGATCTGAACACAGTAAGGCTTCTTTAAGTAACACTGGCTGTAGCTTTGTTTTGACTGGCTTTATAAACATCTTTCTCTAAATAAATTGAAGTGAATCTTCACTGATTTTCTTTTTCTTTTTGATTTTTGTTTTTTTATTTTTCTTTGTTTTTTTTTTTTTTGTTTTATTTATTTTTTTAAACTTCTCTGTTTAATATCTGTTTGTTTCTGTTGGAGCACTTGACGCGACTTCCTCATCGCGAATCGCAAAGACGACTGAATGCAATTTTGGCCAAGCAGCCAACTAAAAAGTAGCATCTAATCCAACTACTCCTACTTAATTAGAAAGTTTAACATAAAATTGTATTTGTATCGTAACTAAAATAGACAAATAAATTAATTGCTTAAATGATTTCGTGATGATGATGCCCAAGCCCATATATATAATATATATATATACATACATATGTGTGTGTGTGTGTTAATGGAAAATAAAGAGATATTTTAGATGCAACAACCATGAAAAAAGAGAAAAAAATAATGCACGCATATAAATGCAGTAACTAAAGAACCTCAAAAACACAACTATTAAACCGTAAACTTACTGTATAAATTATAAAACAAATCTAATAACAAACTAAACGGAAAAATTAAAGAAAATTTCTTTGGACCATTTTCCAAAAATATTTCATGTTTCCCACAGGATTATTATGCAATTTTCATGACTTACATATAAAACAAATCATATCATATTATTACCTATGCCTTACCATAGCTGTAATACCCTTTCAGTGAGTGTATTAAAACTGAAACTAATTTTTTATTCATTTCCTTTTAGTATTTCCCGTTGTTGTTACTTAAAAATTGAAGCAAACAATTTGATAAACTAAATTTATTATTTTTTTGGGGGGATTTTGAACTTGTCATTTTTCTTTTATAATACGATTATTAATATTTAATAATATTATGATTATTAATATTATTATTATTAATATTATTATTTAAATTATTTGTTGTTGTTTTTCTTTTTTTTTTTTGAATTTTTTTTGTAAAAAAGATATTCATTTTATTTGAATAAAAAGAGCTTATAAGTCTTAGGACACAACATTTTTGAGGAGACAAAGATACAGATACAGATATAGATTTAGATACAGGTACAGATAATTTATGAAATATATATTCATATATTTATATAAAAGATAGCAAATAAAAGAAAAGTGTTCGTGTGTGTGTATTTTTTTTTTGTCGTTTTTTAAGAGCCATTTACAAAGTTTAGAAAGTAGATACATATACAGTGATCCCTAATTGTATGAGTATGCGATTCGTTAATTATGTAATATATAGTAAAAAAAAAAATAAACAAACAAGTTACATTTCTTGCTGACGCTTCAATTGGTTTAGCCATTAGGAGCACCCCCATATGAAACGCTTTAAAAAATCCTTTAGACTGTATTGACTAGATGTATCTAGCCCTAGAAATATAGTTGGCATTGCATTGCTAGATATAAAGCATCAGTTATTGCATCCCCTCATAAGACAATATTATTTCAATTCAAATGAAATGAAATGTCACCCACAGACTTAAACTGAGCTGAGTTGAAACGTTCGCTTAGAAGTCAAAGGGTATACTGGGCTTTGGGTATTGGTAACCTGAATGTTTGGTTGTTTGTGGTGGTGGTGGTGCCCTTGTTATGGGTGGTACATATGGGGTGGTTCTGGTAGTTGGTACCGTTATCCTTTGAGTGGTTGTCGGGTAGGTTCTAACTGGAGGAGCTGTCGTTACTTTTTGAGTGGGACGAGTTACTGGTGGAGGAATGTAGGTTGATGGTGGTCGGGTAGCCCTGGTAGTTGGGGGCCTATAAGTTGTGGTAGTTTTCCTGGTGGTAACTGGTGGGTATGGCTTATTGGTTGGTGGGGGAATGTAGGTTGAAGCGGGAGTAGAGGGTGGTCGGGTAGCTCTGGTAGTTGGGGGCCTATAAGTTGTGGTAGTTTTCCTGGTAGTAACTGGTGGGTTTGGCTTATTAGTTGGTGGGGGAATGTAGGTTGGAGCGGGAGTAGAGGGTGGTGGGGTAGCTCTGGTAGTTGGGGGCCTATAAGTTGTGGTAGTTTTCCTGGTGGTAACTGGTGGGTTTGGCTTATTGGTTGGTGGCAAATATGGTGGGGCTGTTGAACGGACTGGTGGTGTGGTTGGTGGCCTAGTTGTTGGCCTAGTTGTTGGCCTAGTTGTTGGTCTAGTTGTTGGTCTAGTTGTTGGCCTAGTTGTTGGCCTAGTTGTAGGCTGAGTTGGAGGCCTTGTGGGTGGCTCGGTTGGAGGCAAATATGTTGAGCCAGGAGTGCTTGTTCTTGGTGGTGGAGGACGAGTTGTCTTGATCGTTGATGGTGGTGGTGGACGAGTTGTCCTTAGCGTTGTTGGTGGTGGTGGTGGGGGTGGACGGGTTGTCTTGATCGTCGTTCGTGGTGGTGGTGGTGGTGGTGGGGGTTGACGTGTTGTGTAGATCTTTGGAGGAATGTAGGTTGGGGCAGGGGTTGATGGTCGTTGAGTAGTTCTAGTAGTTGGTGGCTTATAAGTTGTGGTTGTTGCCCTGGTAGTAGTAGCTGGTGAGTAGGGCTTGTTTGTTGGTGGTGGACGTGTTACAGGTGGGGGAATGTAGGTTGGAGCGGGCGTAGATGGTGGCCGGGTGGCTCTAGTGGTTGGTGGCCTGTAGGTTGTAGTTGTTGTCCTGGTAGTTGCTGGTGGGTTTGGCTTGTTCGTGGGAGGTGGTGGAGGAACTGGTGGCCTTGTGGCTCTCTCGGTTGGAGGCAGATATGTTGAGCCAGGAGTGCTTGTTCTTGGTGGTGGTGGACGAGTTGTCCTTAGCGTTGTTGGTGGTGGTGGTGGTGGGGGTGGACGGGTTGTCGTGATCTTTGGAGGAATGTATATTGGGGCAGGGGTTGATGGTCGTTGAGTAGTTCTAGTAGTTGGTGGTTTATAAGTTGTGGTTGTTGCCCTGGTAGTAGTAGCTGGTGAGTAGGGCTTGTTTGTTGGTGGTGGACGTGTTACAGGTGGGGGAATGTAGGTTGGAGCGGGCGTAGATGGTGGCCGGGTGGCTCTAGTGGTTGGTGGCCTGTAGGTTGTAGTTGTTGTCCTGGTAGTTGCTGGTGGGTTTGGCTTATTCGTGGGAGGTGGTGGAGGAACTGGTGGCCTTGTGGCTCTCTCGGTTGGAGGCAGATATGTTGAGCCAGGAGTGCTTGTTCTTGGTGGTGGTGGACGAGTTGTCCTTAGCGTTGTTGGTGGTGGTGGTGGGGGTGGACGGGTTGTCTTGATCGTCGTTCGTGGTGGTGGTGGTGGTGGTGGTGGTTGACGGGTTGTCGTGATCTTTGGAGGAATGTAGGTTGGGGCAGGGGTTGATGGTCGTTGAGTAGTTCTGGTAGTTGGTGGTTTATAAGTTGTGGTTGTTGCCCTGGTAGTAGTAGCTGGTGAGTAGGGCTTGTTTGTTGGTGGTGGACGTGTTACAGGTGGGGGAATGTAGGTTGGAGCGGGCGTAGATGGTGGCCGGGTGGCTCTAGTAGTTGGTGGCCTGTAGGTTGTAGTAGTTGTCCTGGTAGTTGCTGGTGGGTTTGGCTTGTTCGTGGGAGTCAAATATGGTGGAGGGGTTGAACGAATTGGTGGTAGAGTTGGTGGCCTAGTTGTTTGCCTGGTTGTTGTCCTAGTTGGAGGCTGAGTTGGTGGTGGGAAAGGTATAACCGGAACTGGATAGAAATATCCGGAAGCGTCACGAACCTTACGCTGAAAATCATTAATTAGAACTGAGATCTATAGATACCAATGGTATTAGAGATTTCGATCAATAACTTACCTCGTGCGTATCAGCTGTTGCGGTGGCAAATGCCACAACGCAAAGCGTCAAGACAAAAAGTGCACTTCTCTGCAGATGGGCAAAAGTAAAACAGAACGAAACAGTAAAGTATATGGTTAAAATACATATATGAATATAAAGGAAACCGATAAGAAAAACGAAAAAATAAACCAAAAATAAAAACGACAATTGTTTACAAAAATTGCGCAAGATGTGACCCAAAGAACCTAAAAGAAGTTATTTCTAATTGCCTACATAAGTGACTAACTGATACTAATCAGTTTTGAACGCTTTGCGTCTAAATGCAAGGCAATTGGCATAAAACTTAAAGCTTAAAGTTCAGACAAAGTCAGCCACAACAATAGCAACAATAACAATACCTTAAGCGGCAATTACATTAAAATGTTAACCTGTAAAGTTGAAGACATTCAACTTTGACAGTATCTCTAGGTCACGGTAGTCATCGACATCAGCAATTCCAATAAAAAAAAATAATATCCAACAATTTGGACATTTACAAAATTAAATAGATTTATTGTTTTTTCAAAGTGGATAAATTGGAAAAGTAATTCGTATTGTTGTTGTTAGTTAGCATCATGAAGCATAGATTTTATCCACGAGACAATTATATGTATAATACAGGTGAAATAATTAATTACTTTGGAGACAAGATCTTTTACCAAATAATAAAAGATTAAGTCATATTGCCTTCCGCCCCAAGCAACACTGTCGTTTACTGTCAACAACAGCCAATTTTTTATAATTAACAATTTATGCATTGCAATTATATATATATATATTTATATACATATTTCGACAAGGTCAACTTAAAGCTATCAACGTTAACGAAAGTGGTAAATGGACATTATCTGCAATTAATTTACGGACAACACCAAGAATTTTTTGATATGATAACTACAGGTATTATTATTCTATAGTATGTTCGAGAATGGGATATAAAAATAGCTAATTATGCAAGAAACCGGCTGCCAAAAAAAAGAAGAGAAAAAGAAATAAAAAAAAAATGTAAAAATTTCATACCAACTTGTTCTAGCCAAACAATTCTAGCCATATTATATAATAATCGGCAACGGTCATTAAAATGTGAGAAAAACCTAAAACCTTTGCCGTTCCCCAGCAAAATTAGCATACGCACTAATCATTCAGAGAGACTGCCAGAAGATTACCTATTGGTTATATATATATAAATCTATATATATATATATATATGTATAAATTGCTAAACATACCAGTATATATATATATATTATAAATTGCCAAAATACGTTAAGGGTATAAAATAAATGATAATATATATATATAAATTTGTTTTTTATTTAAATATAAATGACTTTTAAAAGTCTTTTGTTAATGAACTTGAATTTTTTTCTTGTGATGTTCTAACTTGTTTGGTATTCAAATTTATCAAGTATTTTAGATATTTAAGTAAAAGGCCAATGAATTTTTGTAAGCTTTATATTAAACTTGAAAGTGAAAGGACAATAGCTGCTTATTTATATATATATAGAAATATATATATTGATTTCAATATCAATTATAATAACGAAAAGATTTATTACCATTCAAATGATATAGTATAATCTGTCTATGCTCTTCAATAATCTATTATGCTAATTTTTATCAGTTTGTTAATTTGTTTTACACATCGACTTGACACAGACCTTGAAATCGTAACGAATATATCAAAAAAATGGAGAAAAAAAAACGTATGAACATTTGGGTCAAGTCGTCTTCAAAATATGATTATAAATCTTATGTATATATAAATATATATATATTATTATATATTATTATATATTATATTTCATTAACTTACTTCTATCTGTAAGGCAATTCATTAAATACTCAACGCATATTCAAAATTTGCAAGTCAAATGCGCAATTTTATATGAAAGGATCAAAAGCATCCTAATAAAGCGTAGATATATAATAAATTATTCTTGTTGTTAAGCTGACCAAAAAGATTTATAAAGGATATGCTAAAATCTAAAAAATATCCCAGAGTTCATTAAGAATCATATAACAAGGAATTGTGCAGATTTTAGCACTTTTTTGCACTTGGTCTTGGTAGGGTTATCCTAAGTATAAAAAGTTGGACATATGCCTTAAACTTGTAAATTTAAATTTCTAAAGACAGTCTTAATGTTCTCTGCTACAGTCTGTCTTATGTTATATCCTTTATTTCCTATTTAAAGCAGTGCATTTTCTGTTGTTTATATTTCTAAGTGAAATATGAAGAATATGCAAAGAATTTCAATATATTATGTATAAATTAATGTCTCTCTCTCCCTCTCTCTCTCTATCTCTCTCTCTGTCTCTGTATCTCTATCTCTGTCTTTGTATCCTTACATTGGTTTTTTAATATATCCTTTTGTTGCCTAAGCTTTAAGTACATATATAGCAGCTTTTCATCTACCTTTTTCTATACTGAAGGTTCTTTTTCTATCTTTTAGGTCACAGCCTTTTTTGTCAATGTGTCCTCAAAGTTTGATAAATAGCCAAGTTGATTTTTTATATTTGATTCTTTGATAATTTATATTAAGTGTCTACTACAACTGCTGCTGTTGGTGTTGCTGTGGCTGTGGCTGTTGTTGTTGCTGTAGTTGGTGTTGATGTTGGTGTTGGTGGTTGTTGCAATCAAAAGACTTAGGCAACAAACTTGATGCCTGATCATTAACTGACTAGCGACAGCTGACGATGATCATCTCTCAATGGCATCGCCAAGAATACAAGTACATATATCTATCTTATATATATATATATATATAAGTAGATAAATAAATATATACAAGTAACTTAAGGCAACATTTTAATGGTCATTTGCCTAAATATGCCAACTCAAATGTCAACCCATGAAATGTATGGAAAATTTGCAATGATGCAAACAAGTTTTAATTTCATCTCTTCATCGCTGACATAGAAACTTGGGCTAAAACGATTGCAGTTAGTGCTGCACCTGAGCCTAACACTGAACTATAGCCAAAGCTATTAACTATGTTAATGATTTAATACTCATAAACATATATATATTCAAATATATATATATATATATATATATATACACATTTATGAAGACTGACAGCGGCAATAGTTACAGAGGAAGACCCCTTGGTGCGTTTAAACGTTTACCATACACTATATGGATGTTGCCTATATGGATGTTACCCACGTGGGCTAACCGGGCGTATGCGTAATGTTGGCAGTGAACAATTTGCAAAGCGCCATAATTTATGACATTTAACTGCCTGACAGTTGCCTGCGTCTTTGCACACTTTTCCACTTGCACAATGCAACAACAAAATGTTGCACAAAAAAAAAAGGAAAAATAATACAAAAAAAAAATTTATTAAATTAAGGTAAAAAAAAAAGAAAAATAAAAAAAAAGATATAGAAATAAAAAAAAAAAACTACTTGGAGCTTAAATGTCACTTGGGCTTTACAAACAGATAAAGTACTTATTTGTCTCTCGGTTCAAGCCCTTGGTTAAGACACTCTCTCGCTCTCTCTCTCTCTCTCTTAATGTTTCTGTCCCTTTGCCATTTATATTGACTCTGCGCAATGTAAATAGGCGAACGATTTTTGTTTCTTTTATTTTTTTTTTTTTGGTAATTGAAATCGATTAACGATAATTTGTTGTCTTTTAAACACTTGTTAGCACTTCTTTCATTCATTCATTCTTTTTTTTTTTATCTTTATTTCATTATGTTTTTGGTCTTTTGGGCACAAATTTTTGTTTGAATTGAAATTTTTGATATTTGAATTGGAACTTAATTTAGTTACCATTATGGGCACTTTTCAACTGCAACAAGTGGCAGCTTTGAATCGGTTTTTGATTATATTATATTTCTTTATATATAGATATTGATTCCGGATTGAACGTTATGTGTATGTGTATAATCCTTGTGATGCGATCGTTTATAAATTCAATGGTCAAATTGAATTTTTGATCGATGCCAAGCAAAAAGTTGCTTCAACTTCTGGGTCGGCTCTGGGCTAGCAACTAAAGCATCAAGACTTGTAGATTCTCCACTTATATATACTCGGGGCGTCTCAAGCGTCCAATGTTTTGCTGCTTCTGCTGCTGCTTTTGCTGCTTCTGCTGCTGCTGCTGCTGCTGTTGCTGTTGCTCTTGCTGTTGCTGTTGCTGCGACGACTTGGGCGACAGCTGTTAACACTTGGACAGAGTGAAGATGCTGCCAACAAAGACGCTGACGCCAACAACTGACCAACCAGTGCCAGTTTTTTTTTTCTTTCTTTCTTTTTTTTTAGTCGCTTAGCAGCTTTACAACCGAAATCATCGTCACATTATTTTTTGCTGCTGCTGCTGCTGCTGCTGCTGCTGCTGATTGCTGCTTGTTGATGCTGCTCTTAATGTTAATACAAGTACCAACACGTATTGTTGTTGCTTGGTTTAACAGTCGTATAACATAATAAGTAAACGCACTAAAACAATATATAAATTTAAAGCTAAAAAACCTTCCGTAGCTACCCCAACCCCGTTGTCTCTGGTCGACAACAGTTCTTCACAGAAATCTTGAATTGTAGAAACAACATTTTGGCATCTGCTTAATTTGTTGCCTGATCTTTATTGTTGTTGTTATCGTTGTTGTTATTGTTGTTTTTGTTATTGGTATTTCTATTTAGCTGCTTTTATTTGGGCAAATATATTAGATGACTTGTGGCTAATAGCTAGGGTTGGCCACTTTGTTAGTGGCCAGTGGTTAAAGCTTACATTTAAGCTGACACTTAAACCTTTGGGCACATTTTGTTTTGGATTTTGCTTATCTTTTTCTAACTCTGCATGAAATATATACATATATATATACAGTGTAGGTTTTGCTTTAGTTTCACATATATATGTATTAGTAGGTTTCATAGTAGTTTATGTGTATTTGTATGTGTATTGGTGTGTGTGCCCATGGATAATGTGCTTGGTGAGTGTTAAACATATTGTCATGCAGAGTCTAATTTTTTAAACGAGATTAACATTTTATGGATTCATCTCAGTCTCTCTCTCTCACTCTCTCTCTATGTGTGTGTGTATGTTTGTCTCTGTGCAACAAAATGCTAGCTGAAATTTTGTAATTTTGGCAATTGGTTTCAAGGCTATATACGAAGCGTTGCAGGGCAAATATTTATATACTTCCAGTTGGCATTTTATGATATTAATTGATGCTTTGAACTGATCATTTGGTATTACCTCAATGCATTCATCAGTCAAAAATTTTCCATCAGGCGTTGTCTAACTGCAAACATGGTCAACAATGATTACTATTGGGCCTATAGCTTGCATCTTTTCGTATATATAAAAAAAAAAAATTGAACCGGTTGCGATATGATGTGATGTGCCACTGGTGCGTGCGATACCGATGTATCGTGCCTCAACATGCCGCACTATGCATGCTGCTGCTGGTGCTGCTGTTGGTGCTGCTGCTGCTGCTGCTGCTGCTGCTGTGTTGTCAGGTCAGTCGTGGCATCCAACTATGGAATTGGGCTCTGAATGTTAAGGTAGGCGCGCTTTAGACACTTTAAACGCTTCAGACGCTACAGCCCCAATAACCAAATGACCTTTAAACGCAAAATGCGCTGTCAATAAAGTCGAAGCAACACACATATATATATATACACACACACACACACATACGCTCGACAATCGCCTGTACACATTTTGTTTTTATTAAAACAAAACACCAATAGCAACAACAAACTGATGCTGCACCATGTGCCAGTTGGAGATGCATACTCGTAAAGATATAATGATCTGGAGATGAGGAGATGATGTGGAGATGATGCAGTTACTAGTAGTACCAGTGCCAGTCCAAGTGCCAGTGCAAGTTTAAGCCATGGCACATCATTTTTGTGCTTCGGACTGGCTGACAACTGAATTCCAAACGGGTTTCCGTTTGCTGCAGCACATTTGTATTTGTTTTCAATTCACATTATTTTTCTTCATATTTTGTTTAATTTTTTTTTTTCATTTAATTTTTTTTAATATTTTTTTTTTTTTGTATTCTTTGTAAGCGTTTTTTAATAAGTTTTTGCTGCATTGATTAATAATTTTGCCGCCCAAAAACAACAACAAGAAACATGATCTTAAGTCACGCCAAAGCTGCGCTGTGACAATGATACTCCAAACCTTACACCCAATCATAGCCATTAGATGATGCCGTAGCCCACACAGTAGATCTGATCTGATGTCTTGCAGATCTTCTTTCATCAATTGCTTCAATCACAAACTCTGATGTAAAACCAGCTCATTCGTGAATGAGATGCTTAACTGCCTCTCTGTTGAAGATTGCTATCAAGTGGCAACGAATTAACACGACAAGTCTCTACACTCAACGAAACATTTTAAGGGGTATTTGGATATGATTATGCATTAATCCAAAATTAATTGTGATTGACTTTATAATACCCTTGTTGAGACAGACATTTATATAGATCGACTAAATTACATTTTATATTCCAATATTTTATGATTCAAATGTTTTTTTTTTCTGACATAAATACACACATTTACACAAGAGCTATATATATACTCTTTTCGTGTATATTTTAAACTTGAAAGTAATAAACTAAACTAATTTGTTAACAATTGGAATTTACCAGTTTTAATAAAATCAGAGCCAAAACAAGATTTCAGATTTATACTATATTTATTTTTAATAATTATTTATGACAAAATATTTATATTTATTTATTTATATTAACCATTAACTTTTGTACAAGTATGCTCATTTGTAAGAGAAAGGTTTCAATATAATTTATTATATTATAACAAATTCGTCTGGTTTTTATATAGCTTAATTTATTTTCATATTGTCAATAAAAAGTTTTTTTTTTCGAATTCTTAACACATTTTTTATTAGGTCGATATACGATATACGATATACACCACTAACGATAAACAAGCTAAAATTTCAGTGCCTTTTATTTAGATATTTAATTATCACTATTTATTTAAATAATAACTTATAGCTATTATATATCCTTCATAAAACATTTTTCCCTTATATATTATAACTGTATATATTTTTTATACTTATACGTATATTCGTTAACATGATATTTTATATTTAGAGCTTAATCTTACAACTTTTTCATATTCTTTATTTTAATTCATTTTGTTACTCTTTTATACCCAGTTACGGTATAGACTTTTATGCCAAATTTATGACACATTTATACCTACTTATACCTTACTTATATCAAAATTGTTTCTATTTAATATACCTTTTTATACCAAATCTGGAAGACAATTATACCTTATATACATTTAAACATCAATTATACCTAGTTAAGATAACTTTTCAACTAATTTTTAAAACATTTATACCTCGTTAATATACCTTTTAAAACCTAATTTATAAAGCAGTTATGCCTAATTATAAACTGCCTAATTATAAATAATTATTAACTTAGCATTTACATATTTATACCTAATGTATATTGCTTTTATACCTATTTTATATACATTTTTGTTTCAATATTATTTTTTTTATTAATCCTTTACTCAATTTTTCTTAATTTGCTTATTTCAATCCTCAATTTAATATATTTTTTTTAATTTTCTCTAAAAATTCCTGGCACCTCATCGTCATACCTTAATTGTTCGTCTTCATAAATAATGTTCCCCTATACACTATTTTAATAGCTCATCCTTATATATTCTTTATCTACGTTAATCCTACAAATATTACTTAATCCTTTTATTGCACATTATGCTCTATATTCTATTGTTACACCATATCCTTAAAGATTTTTTAGAACCTTATCTGTATACCTTAAAATTCTACATTATACCTTCTGCGTAAACCTTAAGATCATACTAAATACCAAAATTTGTTCCTTATAACATATTCCTTTATTGTTGTCCTTAACCTTAACTTAACTTACGCTTTAATCTTTTAAGCCTTATCTTGCAAATTTTTCTGCCGTATATTTCCATTAAGTAAATACCCTAAAGTGAAAAAATTGTTGATTAGACATTTTGTTCAGTGTATTTCTTACCTAAATGACATTATTAAAACGCGTTTACTTCAACTACTAGTTGAATGCTATTAAGTAATGTATATAATAAGTATATTTATATATATATATACATATATGTATATATACATTTATATATATATATATATTTGTATAGTTAGTGGTATGCAATAAATGCACTTAAATAAAATATAAATGTAAAGTCTTTGGGATTAGGAAGTGTCACCCCTAAGAAGCTAATTGTCAAAATGACCGCCAGCTCGCACACATTAAACGAATCATCCGCCTATTAATTGTTCATTTTATGGCATAGCTATATATACAAAGTTGTATATATATATATATAATTACTAGCAACTAGGTAAACTTATATACAGATTATAGACAGAGAAGCTATTCGATCCGATCTGCGTTAAGATGCTGTCTGACAATTCGGGTCATAACTTGCTTTGCACATCTGCTCTCAGAGGCAATGACACTTGGCGACTGATGACATTTCAGATTCGTCATTGTGACAAATTTGTTAGAGTTTTATTTGAGGCGCCACAAAATACAAAATGTAAAAATAAAAATAGAGAGAGAAAATACAAAAAACGAGAAAGAGAGAGAGAGCAAAATACTATTTTATAGATAATATTTGTTCAGTTAAATGCGAGTACTCAAAGCATAGTATGTATGGGTATACAAATAGGAAAGAAATGTTCAAAAATTATTGTCACATCATCACAGAGGTTACAACATCAACAACAGTCAAAAGCAATAACGATCATAGCTATTATACAATTGCTTTAAGTAAATAGATATTTGTATATATATATATATATATATATATATGTATATATAATTGTATGTATAAAGGCATAAAAAGGAAAAATAAGTAGAAAGAGAAATCGTTAAAATAATGCAAATTAACCGAAGGACATGTCTATGTTTATCATTCGTACTATATGTATATATATATATATATATATATATATGTGTGATATACCGTTGATATCTCATCTGGTCTGAGCATGAATAAAATTAATTGAAATTAATTACAAAACTTGCTTGTCAAATTTACGCAGAAGATGTCCCTGACATGGGCCAAAGCCAGTGCCAGTGTGTCTTCTTCTTTTTCTGGCTTTTTTTTTTTTTTTGGTTTGGATTGATTTCGATTTGTTGGAAGATTGAAAATTGTAATTGGTTATCTTGTCTAACCAGATTCTAGACACCCTGTTTAACACTCTACAGTTAAATATATATGAGCTTTATACATCAATAATTAACACTATACAAATATAAAATAGCTCGTGCCCAATGTGTCTTAACAGTTGCTACACTTTAACTTTTATAAAACAAACACAAAAAAAAAAAAAAATAAATAAATAAATAAACAACAAATATAAAATGAAACCGAAAAAAAAACAAACAAAAATTTAAAAGGAAAAGTTGCTTTTATAAATTAAGTGCGGAAATAATTAATAAATCTTTTATCAGAGCAAAAATCTTATTTAATTAAGAATATATATTTTAAGTTTTTTTGTTTTTTTTTCTCTCTATGCAAAACGGCTATAAATCTTTCATTTAGGTGTCAATGGAATATTTTGACTAGAAGTAAGAAATCTTTCTATATATAACTAATTCTAATATAATTAAATACCTGCACGTTGGGCCTATTAAAATTAAAATAAACCAAAAGGAAACTATATTTAAATATGCAAAAATATGTGAAAAAATAAATATGTGAAAAAAAGAATATGGTAAAGAATAGGCTTACGGATTATTAATAGTGCGTCACGTTTGCCTGGCACCTGAATACAACGAAAAAAAAAAATCTAAAAAAAGAGACCAAAAAGAAATATAAAAATAATAATCATATATATTCATTATATAATACAGGTATATTTATAATATAGCGGATCTTATAGCAAGCGCATAAATATATAATTATATTATATCTTAAAAACTTCCAGTCAAATGTCGCGATACTTGCGTCAGCAAAGCTGATAGAGACAAGAGGTAGGTGAGGGCGTGGCGGGGTACACAGGCTAGTAAAAAGAGAAGAAGAATCAGTTGAGCAATACAGGTAAAACAATACAACTTTTGGACATCTCTTTAATTGTGCTTATGATTTATGCAAATTTATCCTTTTTTTTTTTACTTTTGTCTATATGTTTTGCTTCTTATAAACATGTTTGCTGGCTGTGATATAGACTCAAATCTACATACCAGTCAAGGCAGAGCAAATTTTATTACTTGTCAAGCTACTTTAGATTTATATTTATGTAAATAACAACAAAAACAATAGCAACAATAGCAACAACAATAAAAATCATATGGTAGACAACAACCAGACCAACAAGTTCATTTTTTCTTATTAGTTTTTTTTTTAAAGATTTTCGATTTTCGATTTTTGATTTTCGAATCTTTTCTTCTTTAAATTTTAAGGAAGTTGCTTAACTGCATTTTAATAAGGAATATTATATAATTAAAAATGCTTCCGAATCTATTCTATCTAATTTTAAAAACAAATGTCAACTTATACATGATGTTCCAACACAATCATACTCTTTAATAGTTGTTTTTTGGCTTAAAATAGTTCAAAGTTCAGTGGTAGAAAATGTAATTTTTTTTTTTTGGTAGGAAATTTTTTTTTTTAAGTTTATGTGAAAGGTCATCAGTTCAAGGCTCTTTTTTTGAAGGTTTGAAACAACTTTGTTACGACTTTTGGATATGGAAAACGTTTCTATATAGGAAATCTCAGAACATTCACTAACCTTTGGTATAAATCAAATCTTTATATATATTGTAATTTATTATAATTTTTCACATGTTTATATAATTTATGTGGAAAAAAATATATAATCCAAAATTATCACATTTTTAAGCTTAGATATTTATATCAATGACCTTTAAATATATACAAATATTTGACAAAAAAAAAACAAAAAAGTAACATTAATTTTGTATATGGAAAATATTTTTTATATAATAAAAAAATATAGTAATAATATAATAATTTTTATAAATATAATGTACGATTTTCTATAAAAATAAATTCAATATTCAATATTGTTCATATTAAGAGAAATAATAAATATATTTAAAAATTATTTTCAAAATAAAACATTCTAGAATTTATACGGATATATATTTTAAATATAAATAAAAAAGCTTTTAATACGAATAACAAAAATAAATTTTAAATTAAAAAAAAATTAAGGTACAATAAATTTGCATAATGCGGAATATATATAAATATTATTAGATATTATTTATTATTATTATTAGTTGAATACAGACAATATTAAAAAAACTTTTAAAAAATAAATAATTAATAAAATAATATCTTTAAAAATATTACAAAAGAGAAACACAAATATAAATTAAATATAAACAGATATTTTTTAGAGAAGAATTCAATAATTTCATATATATTTATTGCACAATAAACTAAGAACGCTTCTAGTCGGTTCTACCCCATTTTTAAATACTCTTTAGCCAAATTCAAATATGCTAAACATAAAATACGCATTCAAGCGTTAAAAAAATTAACGGAAAAATAAACGAGTAAATGGATTCGGTTATTGGTTGCTTATCAAGTATAGAGTATATATATATATATATATATATATATACTCTATGGCATCGGAAATGCCAAATTCTGCCAGTTATATACATTTGCCCCAAGAGTCCACTATTTTTATTCATTATACAAGTAAAGCAAATATTAAGAGTATAAGAAACAAGTCGAATAGAAATAGATATTTTACTTTATTAATTAGTTTTTTATTGCTTTTCTTATATACAATACTTTTTTATTTACTTTCTTTCTCTGTTTATAACTTTCGTTTTTATATTGTGGTATAATTATTAAAAACACGGATCTAAGAATTTCTTGAATATAAAACAAATTATTTGACATTTTTTTAGTTCTTCCTTTTTTCTGAATTTAAATAATTTATTTATAATTTATATGTTTGGCGCATTCTACTGTATTATTTATTGAAGTTAATTTTTTAATTTGATCTTTGTTTTTTTTTTTTAAATTAAATAATATTTAAATTAGTTTTGCAAAATGTTTCCAGTTGTTTGTCTTTGATGTTGCTGCCTGTCGCTTGGTGTAATTAGCAACCCAATAAATCTGTATGATAATTAAAATTTAGCATAAATTTATGATTATTAAAGATTATTTGATGTTCACAGATAATTTTTTGTTTTCTAATAAATATTCTAGCTGATTTTTTTAGTTCGTTATTTTAAATATTTTTATGACTATATATGAATATCAAAGGTGCAATTGCTGATAATCGATTTCGTTTATTTGTTTCTAACGGAGCTTTTTGGTTGTGTTTATAATTTAGGCTATAAATTTATAAAGTAGCTGTGAAATTGCATTTAAAAACAGAAACAAACACAAAAACAACAACAAAAACAACAGCAAAAAAATGCAAATTGCTTAAACCAGTGAATGACAATATTGTTAGCCCCGTTAAAAAAAGAATGAATTAAAAAAAAAATGTGGCACAGAAAACGTGTTTCCCCAATAACCATTAATAAAGCCTTATCAAGGACACAACAGGCTAAAAACCGAAAAGAAAAACAAAAAACAAATTGTTATCAACCAGTTTGGAATGGGCAATTTATTGGCCCAATTGCCGGCCATTGGCATTGAAATCCTTGTGCGACGATCGCTGCCACTGCTGCTGCAACTTTTTGGTATATCCGTTCCGAGGGTCACACAGACACTTGGGTATCGGTCTCAAGTATGATATTAATCGGGTTCCACGAATAAAACCTGTTGCTCAGAATCTCATGTGGGAATTATGTAATGGAATTTTACACGCTTTAAGCGAAAGTTTTTCGTTTTCTGTAGAGAAGATTAAAAGGGGAGGTAGAAGGGTAATGTGGTTCGTATGGCACAGAGTCTTAAGAAGCATATGAACATGCTGTTGTTGATAATAATGATGGTGATGATGATGATGATAGCATTAATCAAGCATGTATTAATTAATTAACCATTAAAACAGCAACTGGCCAAGTGAGTTAACTTAGCCCAATGACAGCTGTCAAGCGCTCAACAAAGAAGTGTTTGAGCCAATTATTCATTTGGCTTTAAATAAAAACTAAAATAAAATAAAAACAACACATAATAATCATAACCTTAAGAGCATATTTGTAGTCAAAACGGAAGGTGCACGAAATTAAGCCAAAACTTTTAGCCAAATGCAAACCGAAATTGATACTGAAACTGAATGAGTTTTGATTTATGGCTATGCGAGAGTTAAAGGCAAAACTAAGCATGAAAATTAGCCTAGTTAGTTTGTTGTTATATAGTTATTAAAAAGCATATATATATATATATATATATATATATATATATATATGTGTGTGTAGATATGTACATAAAGAGTCAAAGAAAGAGAAGCAAAATAGTATTTTAAGTGGAAATCAAAACTAAGAAAAATTGGAGCAGCCACGTTCACACGCGCCGACAGACACAAGGCTGTTTAACTAAATTGAATCGAAGTCAAAACAAAGGCAAATTAGAAATATGCATAATTTTCATTTTGTTTTTGTATATCAAATAAATATA
Organism: Zygothrica quintamaculata; assembly: GCA_037044455.1. NCBI lineage: Eukaryota > Metazoa > Arthropoda > Insecta > Diptera > Drosophilidae > Zygothrica > Zygothrica quintamaculata. The sequence goes on from JBAMBS010001276.1 coordinate 25,448, forward strand.
TATATATATATATATATATTTAAAATTAAATTTATATATATGTGTATACAAATATATAGCTTGGTATATATTCTACGCTTTTTTACTTTTTTTGGGCAAAATTTGAACGAGAAATAAAATCGAAACTCAAAAATCGAAATTAATTTAAGTTAAACGACAAGTTGAACGGGTTATTTTTTTTTTTCTTTCTGATATTAACCAAAAAACCAACTGGTTCGCAGCTATAATACATTTATATTATATCAAATAAATAAATATATATATATATATATACATATATTTATTTTATATATATAAATATATATACTTAAATGTATATAATATCAGAGCTTGTAGACAGAAAGACTCTGTATTGAATTGAAATTCTACGCCCAAAAATAAAATTACAAGTTGAAAATGCAAATTTTCAAGTTTATATATTAATTTTATTGTTCCCTTCCTTTTACAAACCGTCAAATTTAAGAGCCTACCTATATAAAACTTGAATTTATTGTTGCGTTTGTATATAATTATTGCTGATTTTTTGTTTTGTGATTTGATAATTTTTTCTTCTTTTTTTTCTTGCCTTTGGCAACAAACAAAATCCCAGAATTGACAAAGAACATATGATAAAGAAGCCTTAAAAGAATTGATAGAAGAAAAATTAGTTAGTTAAACCATGACAGTTGTTTAACTTCCGCATAACTTCAGATATGACTGTCTTAGCCCTAGCTTTTAGCTATTGATATAGACAAACTTTGCCTTTGCTTTGCATATATCCTTTTAAAGTTGATATATAATTTTTATTTATATTTTTGATTTTATATTTTATACTTATTTTAATATTGTTTTTATATTTTATTTTATTGATTTTATATTTTAGATTTTATACCTTAAATTTAATATTTAAATATTTATTGTTTAGACCTAAGATTTTATAGTATTTTACAATTTATACTTTATATCTTTTTATGTTATATATAATTTTAAATATTTTATATTTTATATACTTTATTTTTATTTTTAATTTAATATTATATATTTTTTATTTTATATTATATTTATATATATATTTAATATTTTATGTTTAATATTTTATATATTCTGTGTATTCTTTATTTTATATTTTTTATTTTATTTTTTTTTTTTCTTTATTTTATTTTTTTTATTGTATATTTTTTATTATATTTTTTAATTTATGTATTTTTAATTTCTTATATTATATTTTATATTTGAATTTTTATATCATATATTTCATATCCTACTAGTCCGGGCATCCAATTTAAACGGATTTAATGGTGTCCATTGTACCAACAAGTGAAAAAGAATGAATGTACGAATGGGAAATTTAAGTTAAGTTACTCCTGAGGTTAGTTCAAAGTATCTGTAACTCGTGTTTCCCAATGTGGAAATGAAATTCACATGTAGCAAAATAGATTAATAAATAAAACATTTAAGATTTAAGTTTGAAATAAATATGCAAATAAATATATGTTATTTTTACATTTTTATGAATTCAATTGGGATTTGGTTATGCTAAACATTTAATGAATAAAGATGAAAATAAAAATATAATAAAAGGTAAATAAAAATGTGCTCTTTGTGCTTTATGCTGTGTTATAGCTCTGGGAATTGGCAGCAATAACCCAAAATTATTGCCCCTTTGCTTTGTAAATGCAGCAGCAACTGCATTGTTTTTGTGCAATCCTCTTAACCAATATAAATATATTGGTTAGATACATATAGAATTCTACTGTATAGCTTTGCTAGACGACATTGGTTGTAGATCTTTATTTTTTAATATATATTAATAAATATATATATTTATATTAAGTGATTAGACATTGCCCTACCCAGACTCCAATCAGACTCTTCATCTGTCTGTCTTTTTGTGTTTGGACATGAGATGAAGGTTAGTTGAACAAGTTTATTGTTTTTGTTTCAGTGTCTGTTAAAAGTGGTATAGCAGCAGCCGCAGCCGTCGCAATAGTCGCAGCAGCAGGCAGAAGCAGAAGCAATTTAAAATGAATTCAATATAAAATAAGTAAATAAAATATAATTTTGGTTCACAGCACGCATATAGTTTGTAACCAAAGACACAAAAAAAAAAAAAAAAAAAGCTAACTATTTATTAGCTTTAATTTGAATTTCGTATAATGCTGCGAAACAAAACTTGTTGAGCCGCTTTTCTGCAGAGATGCTTCTATATATTTTACAAAAACAAACAAAAAAATTAAATAAAATCAAGTTCACCTCGAGTGTATCAAATTTGTATAAAATTCATCAGTCAGCAAATACGTCAGCTGGAAAAAAAAAATAAATAAATATAGAAAATAAATAAAAAAGAAAAACATGTTTCTTAGCCACAAAATCTTGTGTTATGCAAAACAGAGGAAGCAGCTACAGCAGCACTAGTATTAGCATCAGCACCAGCATCAGCTTCAGCACCAGCAGCAGCAGCCGCAGCAGCAGCAGCAGCCGCAGCAGCAGTGCGGTCACCAAAAGCAACTTCAAAGATACATATAGATACAATACAAAAGATATATACTTATTATGTTCATATGCTGTTAGATATCTATACATATCTTTATATATATGTGTATATATATATATATATACATCTGTTGAAGTTAAGTGTACCTGTTGAGCATCGATTAGCATTTTAGTATAAGCATTAATGATTTTTAACTAATATTTTCATAAAACATAAATCAGTCACTTGTTTATCCATTGGACACGGAGCTTCAACTTCAAATGATTTGTTTCCTTCAAAGTAAATTTTGTGTTGTGGTTTTTATTAATTTTTTTGTTTTTTTTTTGCTTCTTTAGTTGGAACCATCTGCACATTGAATAATAATATTATAAATAATAACAATAATAATCATTCTTATGCTTAAAGACAATATGTTTAATGAATCTTCAAGTCTAATAAAACCTCTGGCCATCATTTACCTATATATTCATAATCATATTCATATTCATATTTTTATTTCTATTCATATTCGTATTTATATATATAAATATATATAAATACAATAAATATATATATATATATATATATATATATATATGTACATTTTATGCTTTGTATTGATTGCAGCCGCATAAGTGTTTTCTGACCAAATTGGCAAACTTGTTAATATCACGACTTGTGAATCAAGTTTTAAGGCTATTTAATATTTCAAAAATGTAGGCGTAATTGTATTTTATTGATTTACCGTTCTCAAGTGGGTGTGCACAACATTTAAAACAACAGCAACAACAATAAATACAAATTAAAATCCACAAGCAAAAACTTGATTATTTTTAATACCAACAACTGAAACTTAATACACAATTTATTTATATAATAGCCCAAAGGTCAAACAGCTTTAATTATATATCTTTATAATCTTAACAAAATTCCTAGAATCTTTATAAAATTCCCATATTTTATTATCTCAATTTATCATTATCTTCTTGCAAAATTCTATCCATATCGTTTTTAAATCAAAACCACAAATTTATTTTGCATACTTTTTATCAAATTTACAAACTCTTTCCACGTATACTTATGGGCTGATCATACAAATATAAGCAGCAGCTACATAAGATACAGATACAAAATGAATATAGTATAATCTGAAGTATAGTCACATATATAGTATATAAAAGATATAATGCTTAATAGAGAAGCGCGCTCCATGTGAAGTTGCCTTACTTGTGCTCTTTGTTTAAGTTAAAGATTAAATAGAAGATTAAGTAGAAGATAAAGAGAAAGATAAAAACTCAGATAATTACAATTGATAAAAGTCACATATAATAGGTGCAACTGCAGTTTTTGACTTATATATATATATATATATTTATTCAGTCATATAAAGACAAATGGATAAAAGTTACGGAAAAAGATATAAATACTTAGAAGGTAGAATTTTAGTGAGAGTTACATTATAAGTTAAGAAGTAAGTTATAAAAAAGCATAGATTATATAAAAGAAACTTTATAAACAAACAAGGCCAAGCTAATAATCATATTTCAGTAGAGTATAAACGACTATGTATTAGCCTTAACCCATGCATTTGGAGTACAGTGTAATATTTTCAAGTGCCAAAAGTCAAAAATTTTGATTAAAAATTGTAATTGAAAAATTAAGCTTGTGGCTGGAAAAGGGGGGGGAGAAGAAATCACCAAAATTAAACTTAAACTGCAAATTTAACAAATAATTATAGTAGATACTGAGAGCGCTGCGACCTTTTGACTGAACAGATAGTTAGGCAGCTAAAGAGACATTGCTCTATCGACCAGTTATATAGTATATATATATATATATATATATATATATATGTGTATCTTTTTGTTGAAGATGCATTTTTATTGACTGTTGCTTACCTTTAACAATACTTTAATAGCTTCTTATTTTCATTTAAAAAAGAAAACAGTATTGAAGAAAGAAAAGTAACCGTTCTTATTGCATCAAATTGCACAATATTTCATCATCTAACAAATCTCTGATAAAAGCAAAAACAAGAATTTCCTCATCGATTACCCTCTATACTTGCCAATGCCATCAGCTTATGACAATATTTAATGATATAATTCCAGCTACTCAACTATTCGGAAGAATTTTTCTGTTCACTTTAATATATTATACTTGTATGATTTGATTCCTTTACTTGGCATCGAGTGCAGAAGATTTATATAGGATGCATCTACAGTAGTACAGGTGATAAAATATCAAGCTTATGGCTAAATTACTGGTGAAATAGTTCCGCTACGTTGACACTGCGTGGCAAGCAGGCAGTAGCTCCAGGTATAAATCTGTGTTCACCTGGAGTTACGGACAACAGATCTCAGACATAGTTGCTGTCACTAACCGTAAACGGATAAATCCTTTTTATAACAATATTTTGGTATACAGTATATATCGGCTATAAGGTGCACAGTTTATATGCAAATAATGTTTAAATCAAAATTATGTTATTTTTAAACATCATAAAACTATTTAGAACTAAATTTAGCCTCATAAAAGCAAAAAATTTATTGTATATAAGAAAATTTTGTGTATAAACAAATAAAAAATCGTTGATTTGGAATCAGTTCACAAAAATTTTATTGGTTGTGAACAAATTATTAGCTGTAGGACAGTAATATTTAAATTTTTTATCTTATTTTATATATAATATTAATATTATTATAGCTGACGAACAGCATAAAATATAATTTTAAATAAACTTCTAAACCTGTGGTTTATTTTATAATAATCATTTAAATTCAACGTTCTTTCATACAAGTCATGATCGCTTATAAGGAAATATCGAATATATGCAAAAAAAATTTCTGCATTATAGGTTTTGCATATAACCAGTATATACTGCATTAGAGTCCATCCAAACCATAAACTGGATACAGTAGAGCTACAAATAAACAAACACACCAGCAGATACAGTGAACGACTTAATAGGCTAGTTATGCAACTTGCTAACGAATTACTAATATCACATTTTAAACGACGATAATTTCATAAACTTGTAGATTAATTATATATATTTAATTTAACTAACATACTTACTTTATAATTACTTTAGCAAATTGGCAATTTATTTGCGAATCCAGCAATAAAATTCCTTATAGGAAGTGCAATATATATTTGTGAAACAAAGTTTGTGCTCGTAGATTAGAGTGAGAAAAAGGTAAACTGCATATTTAAAATAGATGACAAAAAGTAAAAAAAAAAAATTGAATATATAAAATAACACATATTATATATTATTACAGTTTTATATTAATAATTCTAGAATTGAATCAATTTTCAAAAAATAAAGTAAAAATAATTTTATATAAAATTGTCTATAAATTGCATTATCGATCCATTGAACAGGTTGAACTTATAATATTGGCTTTATGGCTATGACCTCCGACTATATTGTATTTTTAAATTAGATTCAATTCAATTTCAATTCAATGCGCATTCCCGTAATTAAATACAATCAATGAAAAGTGGTATATAAGTATTCATTCTCTAAAGTCGACAGATAGTTCGAGAATGGGAAGGCTCTGAACGAATATAATTACCATTGACTACAATTATTATTTTGAATTAAGATTGAAGCATCTTATATATATATATATATATATAAACTATTTTATTAAATTGAAATATATTTATAAAAATGTACAGAAATGCTAAACCTATTCAGTTGAGTAAATAAAAACTATAGAGATCTATATTAAATAATAAAGAAATCAAAATAGAAAGAGAAATAAATAGAAAGAGATAGAGACTATTGTGTTATGATAATTATATGAGTGGAAATATTTACAAAGCTAATTATCGAAGTAGAGATATAAAAATGATATTAACTATATAGTATATATAAATAATATATAGGTGATTAAATAAGTAAATTTTAATTATATATAAGATCAACATATAATAGCAAAGAAATAACTTACTGTAATTGTTTGACAAGTGCTTAAGTTTTTAACTCTCAACTAATTGATTGATGGATGAAATATAAAAGCGAAATAAAAGAACTTTGTTTATAATTTACTAATTATATCATTTATTACATAAGATCGTTTTAGTTGTATCGTTGTGCGTTGGGGTTCGCTTAACAGTTATACACAGATCCATAGACTAACTAAATACAAATGATTAGGACAATTTTACATATATGAATACGCATATATCTATTACTATATATGTTTATATATATATTTATAAGGATATGCAGGCAAACACAGATTAAAAATTAAAAAAAAAAAACAAAAAATTTATATATGGACAGATTCATACACATAATATACACACAAACACATACACCTACAAATACATTCAGACACATTTATTTATATATATATTTCTAACATAATTCTTAACTAACTGAATACTCCCCAATTGATTGATAGGGCGTATTTCATTGACAGTTCTTAGTTGTGACAATATACCAGACGATAGATGACAACAGAATTATATATTCATACACATACATATACATATATATACGTATATATATATATATATAGATATATATGTATGTGTTAACTTAGTTAAGAGTTATATACTAATGCTAAGACATGCTCTCTATATACAATACAAAACTAGAAGATACACTTTCCATATGGACATATTTCGTAATTCGATACTTAAAGATGAAACTGAATCAAGTCATTAACTCTTTAGACAGATTCAGTTGTATATATATATATATATATATATATATATATTTATATATATGTATATAGATATATATAGATATATTTATAGTTAAAGATTTATTTTGGATGCAATAAGTCTTTTGAATGTGAATGTTTCGTTTCCGTTATATTTGTTTTGTTTCTTTTTTTTGGAGGGGGGGGGGGGGAGGGGCCTGGCCACAGTTATGAATGAATAGTTTACAGTTCAGTTGAATACTCCTCAGGATTAACATTGAATTTACGCCAACAGATGTGATCACCGGCAGCAGCAGATGTGGGCGGAGGTAACTTATGTGTATTCACATTTACCACAGAGCTGGCAGAGCGTTTAATATGACTACTGGGCGGATGAAGCGCCGGCGCTGGTGCCAGGCAGCCTGTGGAACGACCTAATGGATTCCGTGACATGACCGTTGTGGCATTGCCATTGGGCTTACCATTGCCATAGGTAATTGATTCAGTGGATGGTGAGATTTCAATGCGTGTAGCATGGCTACCACTGCCGCCATCCGATAGACGTCTTATATAGACCACCTCGCGATGCTTCTCCACTGTTGTGGGACCAGGTGGGATACGTGTTAGTGTCTGTGGCTGCGCTTGCTGACGTGCACGTTGTGAGTAACGTAACGGTTTGCCATCGCTGGGCTGGAATGGCACATACTGTTGGGTGATGCCTGGAAACTTATCCACGCTGATGTCCTCCTCAATGGCTGAGTCACCAAACATCGAGCCACTGTAGTTGGGTGAACTATTGCCTGGTGTTGAGGATTTCCAATGTGATTGATGTGGATGTGTTGCCTGTGCATTGCTGGCAAATTTCTGTGTACTGGAGTACTGACCCTTCTTGATGGAATGTGTATAGTCTCTTGTGCCACGGCGACGCAATGTGAAATCACGACGTCCAGTATCTTGGCATACGGAACGCCATTGCTTCCAGGAATGACGTGCCAGAGGATCAGCTGGTCCCCATTCTTTGGCTGGTTTTGATGCCTCACAAATCATACCAAAGAAATTATACTCTACCTGGCGGAAGATTTGTATGCAGGCAATAATAAGGATCACCGCCAAGGCAAATAGAATTGGTGCCCAACGTGGTAGGTAACCCGCAAGTATATCAAATTGATCATCATCCGCACACCACCATACCAAAATTCCAGTAAGTATAGCCGGACAGCTACACCACATCCACATCCAACCCTTAAATATGGGCCGTCCAATGGAGAACTCCAGATCAGTATAAATATTCTTGGCCCCATAGATCCATGTTATGGCAATCAGCTCAAATACCAATGCTGTTATGACCAGTGTGCCCACCAGGCGTGAGTCCAGCACACGCGCTATCAGAAACTTAGGTGCCGCAAATGATATGACTGCTACCACCAGTGCTATGAGGCATACCACATAGTTGGGTCGACGTGGCACCAGACGCGTTGATGTATAGACGGCAACGGTGATGGAAACAAGTGCCGAAAGTATAATGAGCGCATAGATCAGCGATGGTATTAGATGACGGAGCAGATCACTGTCTGTCTGTGAGTCATATAGCACACGATCATAGATGGCAGTGAGGGACTTAATCTCATCCATATTCTCCAAGCCATTGGCCGATAGATCATACTGTACCATAAACAATGTAACGGCAATGGCATTGATCAGCAAGTTGAAGCATAGATAGACAACAGAGGTGCGTACTGCATCACCCTTGTAGAGAAACTTGCCAGTTACCATGGGTAATGAGCCAAAGCCGCAGTTAACCGAGAAGAGTACCTGCATCAAGGCATTGAACCAGATATTACTTTCGGCCAGTAGATTGCTATCAAATGTCCAGAGATCTGGAAAATAATGCCTTGAAAACGAGTTGCGCACCTCCCAACCAGTGAGAGCACAAAGCAAGCATAATCCTGCCAATCCATAAACAAATAGACTACGCCGCAGTATCTTTCCATTATGTGTGCTATTTAAACATTAAGAATTACTATTAATCATACATATATATAGAGCACATGATATACATACCACAACATGACCACAATCCACAGACCAATTAGACCTGCTGCCAACAGGCCAAAGTAAAGCGGATTCTTCCAGAAGGGCGTCAAAAGTGTTTGTTCCACACACTCCTGTCCAGTTATACCAGTTAAGGTATAGCCATGCTAAAAATGTTAACAATACAATTAGTTAATTAAGAGAAAATAGAAATTAATTAATGATACTTACCATATACAGCTTTAGGTTACCCACACACTCGCGAAAAGGGATTGTATCGGAGGCAAACATACCGATATAGGCCAGTGCCAGTACGGCTTGCAGCGATATCCAAATGGCCGAGACCCAAGAGGCAAAGCGGCTTATAATGCAGGCCCCTAATACAAAATAAGTAAGTAAAGTAAGTTTATGAGTTAAATATATATAAAACTGCACTTTAAGCAAAAAACAAACAAAAAACTGCTTGTTAAAAATATAAATATATTGAGTTCTTGCATCAGCTCTGCGATGAGTTACTAGCAGTTGCTTGTTTCTAAATGAAATGTATAAAAGGTGGCAACACTGCGAATACTTAACATGCATATTATCTTTTTATACAATTGCCAAAACTAACATAAACATTTATTTAAATAAAGTCAAGGTGTAATATGAGCATATTTTAGTTGGACTACCTTCTATTTCTAAATCAAATTAAGATTGTGTTAAGACACTGATTGAGATAACTAGAGAAGCGAGAGGGAATAGTGGAGTAAAAGGTAAGAAGGACAAACCTTTTCAATTGTTTAACTGTTATTTTATTATATTTGCATTTCATAAATTATTTAACATTAAAATAAAATAAATAAAATATTAAAAACTAAATGAAAAATCACTTTAGAGCAAAAAAAGAATTTTCAAGATTTTTAAAAATTATATATTAATAAAATATAAAAAAAAAAGTATCAAAGAGTGAAAAATGCTTGAGTAATTTAAATCTTAGTTTAGTTTTTAATTTAACTTCATATAAAAATAAATATCTTAAGGTTTTTACTCTTATATATATTAAAAGAAGATCTACTCAATTCTGATCTGAGTACCGAAAAATAATTTTATTACCGCGTTCCCTCTGAACATTTTGCCCACTTTTACTACATATACAGTTATGGAAAATATAATAGAAACATGCGACTGTAATATTTTATTTCGAATTTTCTTCAATGTAAAGATTTTTGCCTTTAATGTCTGAATTTATTTAAATGTTCATTGGTTAATTTATAAAATATGAAACCAAAGGAAATGATTTCATAAAATTCAAATTTTGCGATTATTTGCTATATGCATATGTCGTTTCTATTAATTTTGCCATAAATGTATATATATAGTTATAGAGATATATATATTAAATTATTGGAATATAATTCTACATTTTAAATATTTAATCTAAAATTGTTGTAAATTCTCACATGACTAACACATTTTCAATGCTAATGTATATAAAATAAAGTTCTCTAGCCGTGCACATTATTTAATGCAGCTCATTGAGTTGTTGTTGGGTGTGGTTTAAGCATAATGTAAGTGTTCTAAATTTTGGTCTAATTGAAGAAAATATTTGTGGTAACTTTACACTAAATGAAACTGTAGGCAATACAGTTATTATACTTTAAATTGCCAGCAACATAAAGTAAAAAGCGGCAACAGTCGCTTTAGGTTAATAGCATTTTTTCCCATTTATATTAAGAATCTATTCCATAATTCTATTTTTGACCTTTTTTTTTTCAATTAGCGGCAAACATTTGATTTTTCTTTTTAAGAGTTTTATTACTTTTTATAATTAGTTTCTATGCAATGTAAATTTGACATACATAGAAAATTTGCAAACCGACGACAAGTTGCCTAATTTACTTCGTTCGGTCAGGCGTACAACGGGGCGGATGAAAATGGAAATAAAAATGAATTTTTTGGTTTCTTAACCCTATTGAATATAAGTCAAGCGTCTGTTTCGTTTCTATGTTGATTATTGGCAACATGTCGTATTACAGTTACCACATTTGGGTTCAACTGAAGGTTGTTGAACGAGTTAAAAAGGGCATAGTATTACATATCTAATTTGTTTGCTTGAGCATTAGCCAAAGTTTTTGAATTGCAATTCGAATTGAAGGTTTAACATGTACTTAAGGCAATTGCTGTACATAAAATTGGTTTTTAAAAAGTTTGTAAAAATCAATTTGAAAATTGAAAAATATTTAATTATGATAATTTTTATGATAAGTATTAGCTCTATTAGCTAGAGTATTGATTGTTACATATTGTAGCTTATATAGAAATGATATTTTGTTAAATTCCAAAAAAGGGGCGATACAGCTAAGACATTCCTTTGCAGCACCCAGCATTATGTGGTATTATACTGAGGTCGCTTTTTTTTTGTCGAAGGTGTTGTGTCATAATTTGCAGTTTGTTTTCATTTTAGTTCATTTTTGCGTTTTGCCATTATGTTTTCATTTTTCGTTTTAGTATGTTTTGCTCTCATATTGATCATTTTTGAATTCGTTTGTTGTATTTGCCTCGTTACAATTGATTTTTTTTTGGATTTTTTCAACATTTTTTTTTTGGTTTATACTTTTTTTGTTCATTTAGAATTTGCCTTAAACTTCTCTATGGTTATTTTTTGTGGACGCGCCGGCAATTCGGTACAATTTTGATCCTGCCACAAAGACTGGCCCTTCAAATCCCTGATGGGGGCTGGCTTGAGGGGTTTTGTGATGAGAGAGAGAGAGAGAGAGAGAGACTGGATAGAGAGAACTCTCTCTCTTTCCCTTTCACCGCGGGCTTCGAGAGGAGATGACGTCGACGGATGTTATATTCGGTATTTGATTTTTGTTGTTCATTTTGTTCATTCAATGTTCATTCTTGTTGTTGTTTTGCTTAGGTTCTTATCGGGGCCAGAGCGGAGCGTTATTAGAGGGGCCCGGCCCGGCATACACATTTGTTGGTTGTTTCTCTTCCTTGTATTGGGTATAGTTCTTCTTCGTTTTTGTTTATCGTAGATTACATCCATGGTTGGCGGGCCGGGCTCCTCTAACTTCTTCTTTGAAGGAGGGGGGCTACTCTTGTGCCGAGTATTTGGCGCGCCAGCGATTTACACGAACGGGACACACACACCAATGCATTTTTTTGCAGTTTTTATATTTTTTTTTATATGCTTTTTAGATAGTTTTTTTCATTTTTAATTTTAATTTGTTTTTTTGTTCGATAACACACGATGATGAATCCATTTTATCTACTAAGGTCACATTTTAGTTTGTATATTTTTAGTGTTTTTTTGTTTGTTTTGTTTTTTGTTTTTTGTTTTTTTTTTTTGCTTTTCTTTATGTGTTTTATACGTTTTTTTGTTTGCATTGATATACTTTTTGGTCTGATAGATTTTTGTCATTATTATTTATCATTTGTTATCAACTTTTGCGTTTCGTGATTTTTGTTGTTTTAGACTTTTGTTGTTGTTTCTCCGTTTCGTTTTCATTTCGTTTTATATTTGTGTTTTCTTTTATATAGTGTTCTTTTGTTCTTGTGCTGTTTATTCGTATTGCTTTTTGCATTTAGCATTTTATCATTAGTTTGCATTTGCATCAATATCATCATCAAATTTCATCATTATCGTTTAATTCGTCATCATCATCGCGTTGCTATCAACAACGTCTTAATTAATTATCATCATCATCATCATCATCATCATCATCATTATCACCACATTTGCAATTGCTTTTTTAGCGATTGCGTTTTGCTTTTGCTTTGTTTTTGTTGCTTTTGTTTTTGGTTTTGCTTCAGAGGATGACGAAAGTTTTGCTTTGCTTCTTTTAGCTTTGTTTTTTTTTTTTATATTTATTTTTCTTTGTGTTTTTTCTTCTTTATTTTTTATATGTTGTTGTTGATGTTGTTGTTTTTTGTTCAACATTTTTTTATCTTTTATTTTTATTTTTTTTTGTTCCAATCGTAACTACAACTTGATATCAACATAGTTTATTTTTCTGCTGCGCTGCGGCATTTTTGCTTTTTGCTTTTCTGCTGCTGCATTATTTTATTTTCAACCAAAGGGACACAATTTCAGAGTGGGGTTAGACGGGATGTGTCCAACCGTTGTTGCTGCGGAATGTACGACCGCCCCAATAGTCGAAGGATAATAGTTTCTATTTAAGCAGCACTCTGCCAAATTTCAACTTGAGAATTCTAAGAAAGTGCACACAAAAGTGCAATGCATGCAAAACTTTATGCAGCTTTCGTAGTGAGCTTTTATTATCCTGTAAATGGGGTTGCATGTGCACAGCTTTTACAGCCCCAAAAACACACACACACTGACACAGATACACAGACACACAGAGAAAGATATTGACCAACATATTTTGGGGTAGTTTCATTGTTGCAGGCAACCTGTTATTGTTGCCAATTTTCAGTTAACTATTACCTGTTGCTTAATGCAGTATTATAATGAGACTTACCTTTAAATATGGGCGAGGCACGCCAAGTGTGTGCCGCCCCCTGTCCCAGAAACTGGCCCACAGATATCTCAAGCAGTATCATGGGCAGCCCGACTAGAAATAGAAGCACTACATACGGCACCAGATACGCCGATCCATAACGATCCAGTTCACGTGGGAAGCGTACAACATTTGCATAGCTGACGTTAAGGCAAATGCAGAGCACAAGGCCACGAAACACTGAACACTTTGTCTAAAAAGAAAATCACAAACAATACCAAAAGAGAAAGAGAAAAAGCATTAGTTAATAATATAAAAACAAGATGACAGGTGTCATACTTTAACACCCACAAAATAAACACACACACAAACACATACAGCTAGACACACAGTTACTTCCGCTTTCGACTTGTGTAATTTTTAAGTACACCAATTATTTATTTTGACTATACAATTTTTCATTATATACAAACATATATATATATATATATACGTATATATATACAGACAGCTTCCCAATTTGGGTGGTTCTTATATTTATCTATCGCGTAATGAGCAGCAAAAGAAAGTAGAGCCCATTATGAAGGTCTGTGAAGAGGGCAAAATGCCGTCGACGCCTGCGAAACGTACCGCTTAAGCCCATTAGACGCGCCGCAAAAAAAAAATAAATAAAAATAAAGAAAAAAATATAAATACAACAACAACAATAGCTGTATATACTTTCAAAAAACGCAAAATTAAAGAAATAAAATAAGAAGAAAAAAAAATAAAAACCAAAAAAAAAACCAGTGCAAAGCGAAAGAAAGAAGAAAAAATAAAAATAAAATCACTTTGCCAGTGGAACGATTTTTTTTTTTTCTTAAGTGAAATTCATTGAAGAGAGCGCGTAAAGTAACGCTTAGTTATCCAGACAATATTAACTTAACAGACTGACAGTCCGACAGACAGACAGTCAGACAGACAGACGGACAGAGACAGTGAGATAGTGAAATAGACAGACAGACAGACAGACAGAAAGACAGAAAATGCACAACGAGAGACGCCCAAGTAAATGCGGTTAATAAAGCGAAAACCGCAGAGTGAAAATGTAAACAAAGCCCAACCCCAAAAGCTGTAGATTTAATGGTTAAACTTATATTGTAAGTAATATTATAATAATATGCCTATAATCGTTCAGTATCATGTCTAATATATCATGCATGCAATATATACATTATTGACTATATAGAAACCAACTAAACTGAACTTCAACTAATGATAAAATAGGAAAGAGAAGAAAAACAAAATATATACCTTAAGAAATCAAACCAAGCATAAAACAATTATACATAATTGCATTTAAATATATATATATATATATATATATATATATATATGTATGTATAGGACTTACTTTGCGATAATATCTAAACGGTACATCCTCATGAACAACATATAAATAATCGGCTAGATATTTTGTTGTTGGTATTTCCATCTTTGGACAGATTTTATATTGTTTATAGGTGCAAAAGAATTTGTCATTTTCTTGCATTTGATATTTCTTGCATATAATTTTCGTAGATTTTTTTTTTTTAATATGAACACATATAATTATAGTTGAACTATATAAGAATATATATATATATATGGATATATAATATGTATAAATTTTAAATATTATAAATTTTAATTAATTTTATTGAGAATTTCAACATTTTTTTCAACGATTTTTTTTGGATTTTTATTAATACACCGAAAATTCATGCAAATTTCCTTAGCGACTTTTAACATTTTGTCAACAAAACAATTAAAAAAATTCAATTTAAAAAAAAAATGGAATAAAAAAATATACAACTAAAAATAATAATAATAAACTGAATGCATATGAAACAAGTTATCGGGTTACGACGCATTCGCTTTAAATATTAATTGGCAACACCTTCATTGCTTAGCCCTGAACCGCTTATTGAATGTCTTTTGCCAATTGGCAACGTTCAAAATCGCATCGTATATCAATGTTTATTTGCTGCTATTTTTGCTGTTGCTGCTGCTGCTGCTGCTGTTTTTGCTGCTGCTGTTGCTGCTTTAGTTTGGCTCTTTGACGTCATTAAAAAAATTGCCAACAAATTGACACCGACGCGTGCTAATTCCGTAAACGAAGATATACGGTAGTCTGTCATTAGATATGCTTTTTAGCCATTTGTAATTCACGGCAAAAAAAAAAAAAAATAAATAAATAATAAGAAAAAAAGGCAAAAAAAATAATGTACTGCAATTAAGCGCGTGCATGGCGTACACGGCGTATGCGTAACACAGGAAAATGCAATGAAGTGCGTATCGTATGAACACTTTATCGCAGACATATTACACTCATTCATACGTATTAGTGCACTCTATTGAATTGTTGTATCAACTTGTTGAGTTGCAATGAAAATGCATTTGCTACACGTTCCAAGCGATTCACTCAACATTGAAGCAACAGTAAAAGCAACATCAGCGCCGACGACGCCGACGACAACGACGACGACGACGACGACGATGACGACGACGATGACGATGACGACGACAGCGATAGCGACAACAACGACGAGGACAAGCGACTGCGCAAACGGTTTGTATACGAATGAAAATTGGGCGCAGACGTAAAGATTTTTTGATTGGAAAATTTCGTATCTAGCTAACGCAAACGAGTTTTTCATTAATAACTAACTCTATAGGATATATATATATATATATTTTTGTTTTTCTTTTTTCTTTGTTTTTTTTTTTTGTTAATTTCGTTATTTTCCATCACAACAAACAGTCTCAATTGTAACCGCTAAATTTGAACGCGCCACTCACTGTAATGTTTACTTGCAATTGCCTAGACCTGGCTAAGCTGAGAGCTAAGACAAGATAACTATGTTGTTGTTGTCTTGTGAATCTCTTTACTTTTTATTTTGTTTTTTTTTTTGTCTTTTTTTTTGGAGTCTTAACGACTTAACACTGGGGGCGACCACACGTAGCGTGCGGAGCGAGCATGAACCGAACTGCTCTCTCATTAATGCAGAACTGACTTTGGCTGGGCGTTCGTCAGCCTCTAAAGCGTGGCTTTCTATGAACAGTGGCTATAAAAAGTATGCGCCCAATGTGACGATTGCCGACACGATACGAGCATAAACGAACTGCAGGCTATGAGCATGTTTACACAGTTCGTTTCTTATTGGAACAGTGAGCGCGTTTTGTATGCTGACCAATTCATATCTTATATATATATATGAGCACACATTTCATAGGTGTATGTATATGCGTGTGTCTAACATATGGTATGCCTCACTGATTAAGTCTACCTGTGTATGTGTATGTGCGTGTTGGTGTTGTGCGTGTGTTAAACAACAACAACAACAACAACAACTTGAAGAAATGTTTGATACATTTTGCCGTGTCTTGTTTTACACACTTAATGTTTTTATTTCTTTTATCTCTCAGTTGCCTTATGTTTGTTGTCTATGTTTTACACTCTCAACCGGCACTAAAAAAAACGCCCACAAGCTGTGACTGAGACAGCAACTGAGGCTGCGACATCTACTGCGACAGCGACAGCGACAGCGTCAGCGACTGCACAGGTCGCACTAATTGAAAGTTCTGAAGAGTTTCTAGATGAAAATTGCTCTGAATGTCTAGAGTTTCTCATACTATAATGAAAAATAATTAGCTCGTAGACGCTGAATTATGATGAGCCAAGGGATACAACAGGGGCAGGAAATGGTCTAATATAATATGCCGAAGCAAAGAGAAAACCCGTCCATTAGTCTTGGCCTTTTGCGTTTGCGCTTCACACAGTTAAATTAAATTTCATTTTAACACGTTCTAAACAACAATAACAATAACAGGAACAACAACAACAACAACAGAAATATCAAGAAGAAGAACAACAGCAACAACTACAGTCGAAGCAAATCTTATAATTTCATAATTATTATGTAAGCATGCGAACGAAACTGGCTCATCATTCATGAATATGAACCCAAACTCGAACCTGAACTCAATCCCGATTTTGAACTCAAATTGAAGTCAATCTTGGTAAGTAATTATACCGCTCACTGTGAGCAATACCCAACGCACACACATATATATACGATATATATATTTAGAATTAATGTTAATAGAAAATAATAATAATAATAATAATATACCTAAAGTCATACAACAATGCGAAAATAAACAATAAAGAAATTGTTATTGTTTTTCGACATTTACTGAGAATTATATGAGTTAAGCACGGAAATTCAAATTGATATTTAAAATCTTAATACATATATATAGATATATACATAAATGTACGATTCTATTTCAGAGTGAGCCCAATACAACGTTTATTGACGTATTGAGGGCCTGGCCATAAAAAGTTGAAATAAATTATATATATATATATATATATATATATATTATATATATATATCTTGCAACGGAAATGTCGAACCATTGGACGAGCTCTTGATGGATTGGCCAAAACTGCTTAAAGCGTGACTTTCCCGTATGTGAATTTGATAAGCATTAATTGCGTAGCTGTCACTCATTCAATATAACACCAAATACCACGTACTATAACCACATCATAGGGTATATACAATATATATGTCAAATTTCCCAGAGTATACATAATTGACAACAACCATTGACTGTCGTTTGATACTAAAAGCTTGATTGTTAGTATATCAACTCATATAGGTTTGAAATAGTCATAGAATATTCTAGTATATCAGTTATAACAGATTTTACCTATATCTTAACACTTACGAATCAGTTAATGCTACTATGCTAAAAAGTTAAAGCAAATGTTGCCTACAATTTTCCTACATTTTCTTTGCCCAAAATCAAATGAATTGACAATGCTAAATTTATGGATGTTTTTATTGGGATTTAGTTAGATTTTGGGAATCAGCCGGGTTTATATATATAATATATATACTATATATATTGTAAGATAATAAACTGAAATGTAAGCAAGTTTTCTATTGTCTTTTTTCAGCTATAAATGAACTTAAGTAAATCAATTTAAAGTGTTTTCGCCTACATAACGATAATATTTAGGTATAAATAGGCATAAAAAAGAAATTTTATTTCCTCATTTACAGTAAAGTTTATATAAGTAACTTCTCTAATATATATGCATATAGAGGGTATTTTATAGTATCAAATTATGGCTCAAATTGCTGTCACGCTTTGTCTGCATGTATATGTGTGTGAGTGTGTGTGTGTCTGTATGTGTATGCGTGTGTATATTTGATAGTATAGAATTCTTACTTTTGGCCTTACGTTTAGCATTCATAATTGCTTTATTTTCATAAGCATTTGATGGCTTTTGCCACGTTGTGTGCCTGGCATTATAACTAATATATATATATATATATATACATATATATATGTATATATAATATGAATAATATGGACAAAGTGACCGTTGAAATTTGATTTCATTTAAAGAGAATTTTAAAAGGTCTTTAAGGCTTGTTACCATTATGTTGTGGGCTATAAGTAAAAGCGACTGTTGGCCAATTAAAATTGATTATTTTTTTCTTGAATGGAAATTATCTGAAAGTGGCCTATAAATTGAAAGACCTTTTCATTGATATGCGTTTATGAGTAATATTTTCTATATAGAATTGATTTTGAATGATACGATGTGAGTATGATTATAATTACATATATATATATATATATATATATAGAGAGAGAATTGAGTATTCATTGAAGTATTAGTATTGGATTTTTGGATTCTACTTTCAACTTTACAATTGCAAATTACAATTACAATTTTCGTTTCATTTTATGCGTCTGTCAATTGTCGCAACTAAACTCAACTCGATGAAATTGGAGTGTGAAAATGTGTGCACAATGACAACTTGCCACAAAAGGTGACTGAAAAATCTTTTGTCAACAGATTGAATAAGAGTCAAATGCATTGTACACTCGGACAATCGCTTTTGTATAACAACTTACTGGCAATGTTGTGTATACATATATATTATATATATATATATATATATATGTATAGTAATACTTATACTAACTTTAGTATATTGAGATGCAACTAGAGGGCACTGGAGCATTACAATCTCTTGGAGTTATTATATTATAGTCAGTAAGTGAACGCATAGTGTGACATGGCTATTGTTTTTTATGCATAAATTTTAGTTGCGTCTCGTCTCTACTCGTACTTTACTCTAATCAGTGGCTAGTGAAAGGAGTTAAAAATCATGAAGCCATATAGCTGCCATATCGTTGACTAGCCAAGTGCTCCGTTACACCCCAACCCGGTAGAGCAGTGTAGCGTTGCGTTAACTTTAATTCACAAGTGTTGCCCAATTGTCGTCGACATTTCAATTCTGTAAATTCTTCTGTCCAGTGATCACTGGCCAGTGCCCACTATACATATATACACATATATATATTACACACATATATATATATATATATATATATATATATATATTTATATATACAATCCCACTTTCACTGCGGAGGCAGCTTTCAAAATTCATGTCCGTCCAAGCAGTTCTAATAACCGCCAATTATAATATTACTTCCCACAGAGTTCAGTCAATCGATCCGGTTTCTGTGGGTCTTTGGTTCAAAAATATCAATGCATGAATGCAGCAATCAATGATGTCAACAATATACCAAAGTACCAATAGTATAAACATTTAGTAAACCAATCAGTCAGTCAAACACTCGCTCAATCAATCAGTCCGTCAATCAGTAATTTAGTCAGTTAGCCAAGTAATATTTCAATTTCGGGTTGTGGCTTTTAACGCACAAAACGTGCAACTCACGTCGCCGAATTTGCACCGAAAGTCGCTGCACAAATTTTTCGTTTTGTTGAACTTGTTAATCAGCGAATTGGAAACGTAAAAGGCATAAGAGATGAAGTAACAGATACAAGTTTATATATACACTATATATACATATATATATATATAAATATATATATATGTGAAGCATAGATACTCACACACACACATACACCCACGAGCGACGGGGCGTCTGCCACTTGTGGCAAGCAATTGCAAATGAGCTTACCTCTAAGTACAACTATTCATATGAGCGCATGTGAATAATTATTATACTATTGCGAATACAAAGTAACATTTTTATATGCAACGCAACCGCAATGCATTTTAACTCAATGCAATAGCAGCAACAATGCAACAATTCTAATTATTTTTATCTTAATTAACTTTTTTTTCTACTATAAATAAAACTTTTATAGACTTATGCAAAAAAAAAACAAAAGATTTAAGCGACGAACACAATTTTGCCCATGCGCATATGCAACACTTTTTAGCCAATTTCGCGAATACAACATGCAAGAAGTGTAGCATACTTTTAGAGTAAAAACTATTCGTTGAATATGAATACTTTTCAGCTTGAAATATAACTAGAGCTGTGCAGACTTTGCGTTAAGAAACTACAATGATGCATGATAGACTGGGCAATTGTTACTGTTAAATTTTAACTAAGCTCAGTGCTGCTTTGAAGAGGGTTTTTTGTAAACGGTAAACCAAATTGGGGAAATAAAATAATATTAAAATATTTTACTTTAATTTTACAATACAATTTGAGGGTAAAACCTCAAGGTCATTGCACGTTGTTCAATATAAATGAAATCCAAAAGTAAACTATTATTTGTTTAAAGTACAAATTATAAATTACTAGAAGGTTTATTGTGAATAACTTTGATTTACATACTAAAAACTTATGTCAAAAATGTCATCCATTGTTTTTATAGTTGATCTTATAAATCAAAAGATTATAGATATTATATAAATAACTTTTCTTTTGTTAATAGAAAAAATTTTACTAAAATTTTTAAATTAATTTATGTATAAGGATAATATCTAATGATCTCTTTAATTTTTAAACTAATGAAATATAGTCGAGAATTATTAACAAGCTTCTAAATAGAACAAATTTTGAGAGTAAAATTTAATTAACTGTCTGCAGTAACAAATTAAGGACACTTGAGTTCATAGCTCTAACCTAATTAAAACCAATTAACAGCTATGATTATTCGGCATAATTTTCATCGTGCACTTTGCACTCAATCCAGAAAGAAAGAAAGAAACAAAAGAACATGAATAGAAAATGCAATTAGCGCAATTTGTAGAATGCTTCAATAAAACAAAACAAAAAGCAACAACAATTGAAGATGGACTTAAAAAAAAATATATTTATATATAAAAAAAAAGGGGAAATGCAGAGAGATGCGTGATGGTCAACATTAAGCACTTTTAACACTAACTCTTGAGTCTAGACCAAAGCCCGTGCCTCACTAACCCAAATAAAAGTGAAGCGCGTTGGACTAAGCTAATGCTGAAACTAGTTTTATGATGATGTTGTATAGACAACCCTATAAACCAGGCGCATTAAACTAAGCAACTAAAAAAAGAAGAAGAAAAAAACAAATATAAAATTAAACAATCTAAAAATAAAAAAATACACAGCCGGAAAACAAAGAGTCAACCTGATTTTTGACAAACGACCCAAAATTTATTTTGAAGATGTCAACAACAAACAGCTGAAACTATTTTATATATATATATTTGAATCTGCCAAGGCCTGCAATTCATACACACACATACATACATAGTTATATATAAATATATATATATATACGATATATATGAAGAGAGGAACACGTTTTTTCAATCAATAAGTACTTGTAATCGACATCAGCATCATCATTATTATTGACAGCAAAGCCACTCGAATATTATGATACTGAATAAATAGAAAAAAAAACTTAAGAAAAATAATTGAAAAATTAAATAATAAGCGCCAAAATTAACACATAGCAAAAGTACAATGCACAGTGAGTAATGTAAGTAAATGGCCATAAAAGTTATCGTTAACTCAATAGACGCATGTATAGGCTATAGGGACACGTAGTCAACATTAAACAAATTGATTTAAAACGATTTTCAAAGACATTCTAAGCACCAAATGCATCAATCGAATAGCTTTAAATACTATGAATATATATGAATAATATATATAATATATAGTATAAAGATTTGTCACGTACTTAACACATGTATATATAAATATATATAATTGAATTAGAATTGTTTTGGGCGCTATATCTTAATGATTCATATTAGAATGCCATTCACTCGACATTAGATTAAATAACTTTAAATATAAATTTTATGACAAATTTCTTAACAAAATAAAGAAAGTTATCTGTAGGATAAGAAATGTTTTTGTGCTAAAAATATCCAGAAAATACTATAATGAATTTTGATCTGAGAATTACCTGTTGATTTGACTCATCGTCTGCGACTGGCAGTAGCTTTGCATTGGATGCTGTCGTTATGTTTTGCGTTGAATGTGCTGATGCAGAAACGGAGGAGTAGTTCTTGGAGACGCCATCATGCAGATCGTGATCATGATAACCTTGTATATCAGTTAATGTATTATTACTGCCACTGAGTGTGATAATGCCGCTGGAGCTGATGCGTCCCGATGTAACAGTGGTGCGTCCACCACCGCTATCCACAACACTGGATACCGTTGAGATGCAGCTACGTGTGGTCTGTGGTGAGGGTGTTACTGCTGGCAGTTCTGTATCAGCTTTGGCACGTCGCATATTCAGCCAGGAGAGACGTTGTGGCTGCCTGCGATCCAATGTTGCTGCATTGCTAACACCATTGGGTCCACCAATATAGACGCAGGTGCGTGCATTTGTTGAATCGCTGCGTAGACGCTGATCAGCATCGGGGCGTGGCAGTGTGGCCATACCGCCAGATATATGTTTATATGTAGGCGTTGATTCTGGCTTAAGCTGTTCAGCAACGATAATCGCGCTGTTGCGATTCTTAAAATTGTTGCTGTTGGTATGCATCGATTAGATTAGATCTGCAAGAAAATGAGGCATAAAACAAAAAGGTTATTTAAGGTTTTAGCTGTGAGATGACGCACATCATATATATATATATATATATATATATATATATATATATATAAGACAGTTTATTAATGAGTTCAAAGCCCAACCGGCCAAAATTCGCACGAATTATAAGAAAAATATCCGCTTTAAAATCTTTTTCAAATGAAATGATTCATTTGAGAGGCTCTTGTGAGTCTCTTGGGTTTGGCGACAGCAATTTGCATGAGAATCGAACTTGAAATTTTGACCAAAAAACCAGCAGAACAATAAACCCCCAAAAAATAAATAAAAATAAAAAATAAAAAATAAAAAATAAACTAACATTTGTCTTTGAAATGAAAGTAAAATTTGTATATTTTCAATGTAAACCAACGAAAAGCAGAGGGAAAAAAAATATAAGATAAATAAATAAAATTCGCACAATGCAGAAATCTATGAGAAAGTGAAAGCTGCAATTCTTAGGCCAATGCAAAATACTTTAATATTATTGGCCATATTATGTATACTATCTATATTATATATATATATATATTTAAAAGAGAGAAGCCAACAGATTATGACATTATATTCCAGACTTTCATTGGGGTTCTGTTGCTTTTAATTTATATATATTATATATATATAAATATATATATTTCTTCTTTTATTATACAATAAACAAAAACGAATTGTGGCAATACCTCCTGATCGGCACTTTTTTTAGCAAATTTCACTGAACTGAATTCAGTTGACGTTTTCTTATTTTACACAACCAGTGAAAATATTGTCACATGTATGTACATGGATATATATATATATATATATATAATATATATAGATATATGTATATAGATATAAATATTCGTACAGAAAGTATACGAAAATAAAACGAGCAAACAAAGTCATTAAAAGCAACTGTTTCAATAAAAAGTTGGCACAAAGAACAACGTTCAGGTTACACATACATTGACCAATTTATATGTACACACTTACATATACATAAACATTCAAACATGCACACATGTACACAGATTAAAAAGCTGTAAAGTTCAGTTCTTAGCCCATTAAGCTATACATGTTATTGGCCATTTCGATATGAATCTTTAGCCTACTTAATGAGCTTAATAAGTTTCTATTCTTATAAAAATTACAACAAATAAGAAAGCGACGATTGTCTGTCATATATTTAAGATTTAAGTTCTCTGATAAGTTCTCTGATTATATTGAAAATATTACAGTAAAAGCTATTATGTTTATTCTTAACATATATTCTACTGGAAGTGTAATAAAAAGTGACTTAAGTTAAGCCTCAAAGTTGGTTTTACGAGCTGTGAATTATTGGAAGTAACTTCATTGAAGCTTTAATGTGCTTTTACAGTGTGGAAACAATACTTTCCAGCCTTAAAGTTAAAACTTAAAGTATAACTTATATATTGATAACTCACTTAATGTTTGTCTCATAAGCATGAGCTTAAAGCTATAAAAAGCGACTTTAGAATATAAAGGGAAATACATAAGAAATGCCTAGATTAAAGCTTTAATGTACTTTCACACCTTATTATAATCTATACAATTATTATGTAGCTATTAGTGCAACTATCAAATCAATATTTCAACTAAAACTTCGAACTTAAAGTTAATAAAAAGTTATTAAATGCATAAAATCCATAAATATAAACTTTGAAATGCATTTAGAGCTACTTATACGAGTTTTATTAGAAGTGTGTCAAGCCTTACATTTAAGATTCAACCTTAAGGCTATAAAAATTGACTTAAACTGAACTTTAATGTTATTTTATGAACCATTATATATCACATATACAACTTTATTTAAGCTTGCAGCTGATTTTACAGTATAAAGCAGTTATTGAGTACTTAAGTGCATATCTCTAGGAAGCATTCAACATAAAGAAAAACAAAAGAAAATCTAATTTCTTATAGTAGAGCAAAGCATAAGCTTGAAGCTGTATAAAGTGACTAAGGGTAAGCTTTAATGTGCTTGAAACAAACTGTTCTGAAGTCTTAAAGTTATTATCAAACTTTAAGCCTGATGCATTACCTTGGAATAAGTTTTTAAGTTCTTAAAGGATCTTTATTCGATAATTAAACTTTAAGCTCTAAAATTAAGCTTAATATGCCCTACTTCTATATGTTGGAAGTAACATAAACATTCATGTGCCATCAAGGTTGTAATACGATTTATATAAGCTATGTCCTAATCTATAAGCTATACTCAAGCAATAATCATAAGTGGGTTAAGCTCTATTTAGTCTTAACACTTGAACATTTTATCTAAAAAAAACAACCTTATTAATCACATTGTACCAGTATTAATAATGTCAAGAGTGCCAATAAATTGTTATTGTTTATTTTGTTATTATTATTATTATTATTATATATATATATAGATATTTAAAATTTGCAGCATTGATGGAAGACAATTTTGATAAGTGACTCAAATGATTGTCTATTGCCTGTTCAATATAAGAGAGAGAGAGAGACAAGAGTTGTGTCATTATTTTAATGATTTTGTATTTTGTTTTTGTTTCTATTTTGTTTCGATTTTGGTTTATAATGTTTTTGTTGTTATTGTATTTTTTCTTGTTTTCGGTTTTTAGCTTGCTTTTTGTTGTCTTTTGTTGCCTTTTGTCAAACATGAGTCAAAATATCTTATCTTCGAGATGGCACACATATCATATCTTTAAAACAAGCACAGCCACAAGCACACAAACAGAGCTACAAAGACAGAGAGAGAGAGAGAGAGAGAGAGAGAGAGAGAGAGAGAGAGCATCAAATATAACAAGTCTTATCACAATCACTTGGAATGCACATTTAACAATAACAACAAAAAATAATTATGCACGCTTGCACAAGTAAGTAAATGAGCTCAACTCAAAACTAAATATATACAAATATATATACATATACATAGATATATATATATATGTGTACATATGTGTATATGTATATTGTATCTGTAACTATAACAACAAACGGTCAACAGCTTTTATCTTGAAGTTCGTTGCCATTTGCTGACCAGCAGCAACACCCTCGTTACGTATACGTAACTCCTATGGAAAAATGTATACAAAATTTGTGCAGTGCAGCAACCGCCCGAAGAAGAAAAACAAATTTAACAAAAAAGAAAGAAAAAAGAGAAGAAAAAAAAACACAAAACTTCACATCATTTATACAAAATGTTTACGCTGAGCTGACGTCGGCGTTATAAACGCAAATTAAGGCACCAAACTGGACGTCGACTCTGGCGGCTTTTTATTATTGAAGAAAATATTTTTTCTTTTTTGGCCTTTTTTTTGCCACAGAAATGCGGCGCCGGACACGTTGAAGATTTGCAAACGATACACAAACAGATAAAGATAAACTTATATATATATATATATATATATATATAGACTTGGTGATATGAATAACTAAAAGGTATATACGATAGACATGTTGAAGGGCCAAAGTCGCTGGACCGTTGGTAAGTTGGGCGAGTCAGTGTCTGGAACCGTACACAAATCCGAAACTGAGACAGAAATTGGAAGTGGCGACACAATGTGGCAAACAACATATATAAATATATATATATATATATATATATCCATACAGATGGTGACTTCTGCATCAAATTACAAGTTATTAACAGGTAAAAATGAAGAAGAAAAAAACGTTGCAACCAAAAGAAAGAAAACAACTTCTATGAGGTTGTACATCATTATGAGAGTTGACTTTCTGTTGGTTTTCTTTGTGCACTCAAATTGAACGG
Organism: Zygothrica quintamaculata; assembly: GCA_037044455.1. NCBI lineage: Eukaryota > Metazoa > Arthropoda > Insecta > Diptera > Drosophilidae > Zygothrica > Zygothrica quintamaculata. Next base: position 52,698 of record JBAMBS010001276.1, read on the forward strand.
CGACAGCAATTCAAACGAGTACAACAACAATATCAGCAACAGCAACAACAGCAGCAACAGCAACAACAGCAGCAACAGCAACAACAGCTATGACAATGTATGTAATTGATGCATTATGTATGGTAAAAGTAAGTATAGGTCTATATATATTTATATATATACACATATATACATATATGAAGTACATAATGTGGCAGGTTAGCCTCCTGGCATGTGATAAAGGTTCTGACATGCCACCGGCAGCGTCACCGGTAACACCAGCGAATGTTGCACGCAACCGCGCGTAACCACAAAAACAACAAAACTTTAGCTTAAATTTATAGAAGGAAAAAACCCAAAAGAACATTAAATGAAGAATAAAGAATGAAGAACATAAACCGGGTGTTAGAAGACTGGTAACCGGCAAGTGGAAATGATAGTCAAAGTGGAAGTGGAAATGGAAATGGAAATGGAAGTGGGAGCAAAGTCTGGAACTCAAATTGTTGGCAACAAAACCAAGTTGAACATTAACATGCCATTTGGCCCAAAACTGCACTTGAGCTTGCCAGTTGAACTAAACAGCTATATAAATACCCTATACCATAATTAAATTTAATAAAGGGTATATACCTTTGTATATACTTTTTTTCTATTAGGTTTAAATTTCAATTAAAATGTTGGCAAAGAGAAACCAAAACTATACAATGAAGGTAAAAGAAAGAAAATTTTAATTGTATATGTATTATACATATATATATATATATATATATATTCTTGATCCAAATTGCATACGTTTTTAATATATATAATATATAAATATATACTCAAAAGAAAATCAGTTCCAACTGTACGTCAGTTGTCTTCGATTCACTTTAAGCAATTTTACTCAAGACTTTTCCCTTTGTTTTGTTAATAAAAGTATACAGGGTATTATTTAGTCGTTAGTCTTAATAATTTTGTAGATTTTTTTGGTTTATTTTAAGCTTTGTTTAACTTGAAAATAGTTCTAGGAACAGAGTGAGCCCAGTTCTGGTTAAGAACAGGGTAAAAATCGACAGCATTATGGCCTAATTAAAAATTTGTATGGAAATATGCAAAAAAAAAAAAAAGCAAAAGAGGTTTTGGCACTTTAATTAAAGTTATTAAATGTTAATTCTATTTAGAATAGTAAGCAGTCGTACTAGCTACAGTAACAACTAACTATAACTGACAAAACACAATAAAGTGTTGAAGTTAACATTTTATTGTTGTTAAAGTTCATGCCACAAGTTCAACTTGAACTTAAACTGTAGATAATGAATTGAGAATTATATATTAAAGATACATTTAAAATATCCTTAAGATACAAATAAATATATATATTATATATATATAATTATATTTATATATATAAAGTGAAAAACAAATAACATTTACTTTTGCTGGAAAGCTTCTAAATGGCAATTTCTATGATTAATTCAGTTAAATATCGACACTTAATTATCAGTTTAAAGACAACAGACAACTGTTGATTGTTGTATGTTTAATGTTTGTAACTAAGTGTCTATCGGTATGTGTAAATGTATCTTAGTAGCTCTTTAAAGCGTTTATAATTGAAAGTTGTTGTCGCTTGGCAAAGAAAGGAAAGTAAAAACTAGATAAGATGCGATTGTATTGTGTTTATATTGTTGCTGTTGCTGTTTATGTTTATGTTTATGTTTGTTTGTTTGTTTCTTATATGTTGTTGTTTATTGTTGTTTATTGTTGATTTTACTACCAGGCAGCGGCATGAACGAAAGTAAAAACAACAAACTGAAACAAGTTCAACATAATAGTGCATAATATGAGTATGCGACGATTGGCACCTGGCACCTGGCATCTGGCACCTGGTACTGCGACGACGACAACTGCTGCTGCTGCTGCTGCTGCTGTTGCCGCTGCAACAAACTGCCAATTTATCAGATACATTTCATACATATATATATATATATATATATATATATGTATATATATAGTTACAGATACGGCAAAAACCTACAACTAAACATTTCACAGTCGAAATGACACAGTTTCATATATATATATATATATATATATATATATATATATTATAGTATATATATATATATATATATATTATGTAAAATCTTATGGTATTTAAGACTAAGTCTAAGACTAACGATGCCGCCATTTGCACTTGTTAACAAGCTGTTTGTATCTCAATCTGCACCTGTATATGTATGGGTATATGTATATGTATTTGTATATGTATTTGCATATGTATTTGTATATGTATTTATATTTGTATCTTTAGTTGTATCTGCGTCTAAAAAAAGTATCTGCAAGATACATACATATATAGGTTAAAAATTGTGCTTGTATTTGTGTTTGTGTTTCGCGCTGATGTTGATTGCTTTTTATTGATTGTTCAATCGAATCTAATTAAATGTTGCCCACTGTGGGGCCAGTGGTGCAAATCTCTACAAGACACGCCTCAGCAGCAACAACAACTCAAAAAAAATAAAAAAGAAAAAGAAAAATAACCGCAACAACGTTGTTGACGCTTCATTGAATTCATTTCATTAATTTACAAATGATTTTTTTCTCTTTCTTTCTCTCTGTTATTTAAATGTTTTTTTTTTTGATTTTTGCATTTAGCAACATTTGTCAAATTGGCCCATTGGCTCCATTTCAGTAGCTGTTCCACAAATATTTTATTTAGTGGGGCAACAACAACAGCTACAACAACAACAACAGCTGTCAGCACAATACAATTCCATCTCTTCATTGCCGAACACGTCGCGCAATTAACCCAATGCAAATTGCATTAAGCACTTGGCAATTAAAAAGATCCAGCAGATTACAACTCTATATATATATATATATATATATATATATATATATAATGAACTAAAAGACAAACACAATTCATTTACCATATTTCTGTTTAAAAATTATAAAACAATTTAAGTTGTTGCTGTTGTTGCTGCTGTTGCTGCTGTGTTTGTTCAGGCGTTAAAGTTGTTTTTGTCTCTCTTTCTGTCCTTTTTGTCACCTGTCAGTGGGTCAAGAGCGTTTAGCACTTGCCAGATTCAATAATTATGCTTATAAACCATAAAAGCTAGAGTTGAAATTATAAATTTCAGTTTTACTTTAAGTACCAGCAATAGATTGCGTTTAATTGTAGCTACATAGAGTCTAAGCCTAGGCCTAAATCTAGGCCTAAACCCAAAGCCATAACACCTGACAGTAAACAATGCAAATCTCATCAAAGCCAAAACGGCAGATGCTTTGGAATTTTGATTTTGAATTTGAATTTGAATTTTGTTTTGGTTTGAGAAGGGCCTTTAACTGACTAATTGAATGAATGAGTGAGTGAATGAGTGAATGAGTGAATGATTGACAGCTGACTGACTGTTTGTCTATCCATTAAATAAAAAGGCATTCGCACAATGGCAATTATCGGCATCATTAGCTAGAAAATGACCCCAAGCCAGATTCGAGTCGCCAGCAATACAAATTGAGTTAACAAATGCACTCAAAGTCAATATAGAATCGTGTTTAATTCACAATAAAAACAAGGCCAAAAATACAAAACCAAAAAAAACGTTAAGTAAAACGCAATTATATATATTTATAGATTAAAATACTTGAAGAAGTTAACGTTGAATTGTAGAAATTGAAATTAAAAATGAAATAATTTTTTTGTTTTTATTATAATAAATTAGGCATAAATTATTTACCATATAGAAAATAATATTCCCAGTTTCTTACTCAATTAGATTTATAATTTATTTTATTATTATTATTTTTGATTTATGTTTAGTTAGAGTTCTGGTTTATTTATGATTTGATGTGGCTGTAACTGTAGCGTTAACTGTAGAAACTGGTAGCTGAGGAGTCTCACAGTGCTCCACAAAAGACATCACACATTGTGACATTTGCATACAGGTTCTCAAGGCACTTACACATACACAAACACAAACACAAACACAAACACATGCACATACACAAATCAAATTCATTCATTAAGAACATATATATATATGAAATTCACGCTCGATGTACAAATTTAAAAAGAATAAAAAATCAATTTCAATTCAATTGCTAAAAATTCCTGGAAATTACGTTTTCATTTTACTTTTTTTTGGGTTTCGGTTTATTTTTTTTCAACTGATATTCTCAGCGATTCACTATATTGAATGGATTCCCACTGAAATCGTACACAAAACACAATAAAAAAAACAATATATATATATATATATATAATACAAAATACAACAACAACAAAATTGACTACACAATGCCCCGTTCAGGGTCTGGAGGCATGAGACGCGACGTTGACGACAGGTTCGTTGAGACTAAACCGTTCCGAGCTCACCTCAACTCAACTGGGCTTCAACCGTATTGAGCTAAGTTGTGCACTGAGCACAGCTGAACTGAACTGAGCTAAACTAAACTGAGCTGAGCTAAGCTAAGTTGAGCTACCTGTCAGGTAGTTGGACATTGACTGAGCTGTATATAAGTTACACGTGTAACTGGCACTTTGTATGTGACAGATACATGTATGCTGCAACTAACTCAACTGAGATGCGTCTAGTGTGACTAGTGTAATTTGTTGTTAAACATGCCAGATAAAGCAACTTATCAACCAGTCATATCTACTAATATAAACTGTTCTATATATATATATATACATAATATATATATATGTATATATGTATATATGTATTAATGAACCTGGCACATGCTTAAAAGTAGCAGAGGAAAACCTTCAAAAAAGGAGTTTCAGTTCCTGTCTGTATGTTAGCACAAGTATGCCTTGTCCTTTGTCCTTCTGTCTATCTGTCTATTTGTCCGTTTGTCTGTCTTCTCTGTCTGTCCTGCTGTCCTTATGTCCCTTTTGTCTGTCTTAAGAAGCCGCACAAACAAGAACACTAAACGAAGTGCGCATAAACAGGAAATTAATCATTCAGGTGTGTTTGATGCCGATGTTGCCGATACCTTTTCACATATTCTTACTATATATTTATATATGTATGTATAGGTACATATATATATATATATATATATGTATCTGACCATACCTGAAACAGAACCCAAGCCTAAAACCTGTGCACGAAAAACCCAAAACAAAAAAAAATTCCCAAACTCAAGCCTCAAGCTGCCTGCAGGGGAAGCAAACAAAATGAAACAAAAGCAGCTCAGAGAACCGTTGATGCTTATACTTCATTAAGGTTTAGGGTTTTAGCACTACACATACATACTATAAATATATATATATACATATATATATATATATATATTTATATTATCTGGCAAAAATATTCAAGGTCAAGACAGTTCGGAAACGTTTACAACTTCATTGGGTTTCCGTTGCTTGTCGTCGTTGTAATTGAATTCCATTTTATTTTGACTTTTTGATTTTTCTCACACACACACACACACAAGCACAATGATGAGGAGAAACAGCATAAATAGCATAAAATGTCAGGTATAAATTGCAGTTAACACTAATGAGTTCCTAGTTGTATAAATATTTTATGATCATATGATTCAATGCCAACGTTTTTATACATTACACGACTTTGAGATAAAAAAAATTTTATTTATTTATATTTAATTTACAAATTGCTGAAGAAGATCTATTGATATCTACAATCTTTTGATCTTTAACTCTATGTATATATATATATATATATATAGAGGTTTAGTGCTTTAAAGCCGGTTTCCATCTCATTTCTAATTTTAAACAGACAACTCAACAATTATTCTTAATAATAATTCAAGCAGCACTAAACACAGTACATCTTATGGCATATAACATTATTCATAATTGATGCTGTTCTCGGTGATCATTATGATGATTATGATGTTTATGATGATTGTGATGATTATGTTGTGATGAAACCAACAACCTTTCTTCATGCTTTTGATGCTTTTATACAACTAAATATACCCTTAAAAACAAAAACAAAAAACAAAACAAAAAAGAACAAGCTTTAACACTTTTTGCTTAAATCCGCTAATGGCAATTGATCCATCACGAAACTTGTTTCCGCATCAAAGTAATTATAGGATGTATACATATACACACACATACATATATATATTAATGAATATAATCCTACATAAAACATATATATATAAGCACACAAAGAACTCAGAACTTAATCAAATACAAAAGATATAAGAACAAAGAAAAAAGGAAATTTGTTCAAAGGGAAACTGAATATTTCAGAGAAAAAATTTCAAATTCTTCTTTTAATGAGTTCGATTTTTGGTTTCCGCAACAAATCTAAATAATAGGATGTTCATTATTTAAGAAGAATCTACAACTTATATGATGTCATTAGCTAAAAAGACTACAAATAATATTATTCATTTCAATTCTAACTGCGGAGAAGTTATGGAAACTCTAAAAGATTTCCCTGAAGCTCTTTAAGCAGCTCGGAACTGAAATGATTATTTAATATATATATATTCATTATTATATATATATATATATATATATATATATATATTTGTGAGTTGAATAAAGCAGCTTTTAGTAGAATTTTTCTTTTTAAGAATTTTAAGAATTTTATTCTTAACCCTTAAGGATTGCTATTTGTGGCATATAAAGCGCTTCTGTGCTTCAGCTTTTTCAACAGTATTTGGCAGCATATTAGAAGCTGGACATATAAAACTGGTCTATTTACCTATATGTATATATAGTATATATGTATATATATATATATATGTATATATAATGTAAGACACGAGTCCGAGTTTTAAGCATTCCGCACACCGCACGAACTGTTGCACGTTTGGTTTCTATGCGAAAATCAACCAAAAAAGAGACCAAACCAGAAGCAGAAGCTAAAGCTAAAACTGAACCTGAAACACAAGCAGAAGCAGAAGCAGAACCACAAGTCCACAAGTCAATGGAGCAGGCACAACAAACAACAAACAGCAAACAAAAAAAAAATAAAAATAATAAAGGGGACGAACGTCGTCGTCGTCGTCGTCGTCGTCTGGTCGTGTCTGTTCCTCTGGCCGCCTGTCAGTTACCAAATTGAGTGCAGCGCCATTTTCCTTAACATGTTTTACTTCAATTTTACATTTTTTTTCCTTCTTTTGTTTTTTTTTTTTTGTATTTAAAATTGTTTTTTTGTTTTGCTTTGGTTGTTCTTCAATTGCCTTTTTGGCCACTTTCTAGTAGCAACCATGGCAAAGAACTTCAGCACGGCCCAAAGGCCCAGAGAACCGGCAACCAAATTGCACCACTTTCAGGGCGTTCTGTGTTCTGTGCTCTGTGCTCTGTGCGCTGTGCGAGGCAGCCAAAGAGAGGCATCATTATCATTATCAAGACCATTATTATATGCTGCACTGTACCTTACTGACACCATAAATGGTCGCAACAACTCTTATACCAATACATATAACTATGTCTATGTATATATCTATCTATGTATGTATGTATGTATGTATGTGACTATGTGTGTGCCCTGAGTTAGTTTCGGTTTAGGCATTAACACCCATTGCTTGACTGGAAGCTAAAACAAAGTTGTTAGAGCAAAAAAAAAAAAACAGAGAGCCAATGAGCTAGAAGGGGAATAGAGGGGCAGACAGAGGGTTGACCCTTCAGCACTTCAGCTGCTTTTTATGCTCTTTGATTAATGCACTTGGTACTGTTTTTTTTGTTTTTGTTTTTGTTTTTGTTATTGTTGCTGTTTACATGGCATTTTGAGAACACAACAATAAGATTCACTGGCCAAAGATGTTGAATACAAGTTAGTATTATGTATAGGCCCATATGCATATATTAGGTTAGTGTTAACACTTGCTGTAACTATATATATATATATATATATATATATATATTTCTATTTTTTGTGACTTCATTTTCCCAAGCAACAACTTGCATGCAATTCGTTTTATTTAAAGTATTATCGTCTAAATCCATTGTTTTAAACAATGTGCGATGCACTTTTTCACTGCATAATAAAAAAAAACTGTATTATATATTATATAGAAACATATATATATATATAAATATATATATATATATATTAAGCTGTTGTATTTTAGTTATGCAGTCAGATCAGTCAGTATATGGCACACATTATGGCAGATGGAAAAGGGGGATTACCAAATCGCAATAAACATACCAAATCTAGTATTACCAGACACCAAATAACTGGCCAAACAAGCTACCTGTAGCTAAGTTAACTACTTTTCACACACATATATATACATAAATATATATATATTCAGATCTGGTCAAAATGTTTGGTGCCCAAGAACCTGCTTAAGCTGACAACAATTCAACAAAAAATAAAAAAATATCAACAAACTTATTTTCAATTATTTTTAACTTAAAAAACATAAAAGAAATTTATAAATAAAATAAAAAAAAAATTAAATTGTTTTATAACGTTCAACGGTTTGCAGAAGCGTGCTAAATTTGGTATAAACTATAAAAATTGGTATAAAAATGAAAATCATAATGGAGGTGAGACTGCAAATGAGAATGTATATAAGAAATGAAAATGCAAATGGAAATGAGAATGAGTATGAGTATGAGTATGAGTATGAGTATGTCAACCGCCTAACACTGAAATGCAGAGCGTAAAGTAAGTATCAAAAAGTAAGTAAAAACAGCAACACAAATATAAAATTAAATGGTACAAATAATAGACTAGCAGATACCCTAAAATGCATTATATTTAAACTTAAAATTTCAAATGTTTATACAGTGTGGCCCATCTAGCGTTTGCTTTTTGAACTATCGATAATTTTGACTTTGACATTTCGAATGTCATTGTCAATGTGTCAGATATTTAGTAGAAGGTTTTTGGTTTACGAAATGGTAAAAAAAAAATATTTTGAATATATATATTGAATATATACTCGTTGTTTTTTTATAGCGATTTTAAAACGTAAATCTTATATATATATTTATATAAGTAATAAAAGATTGTAATATAATAATTCATGCAAAAGGGGAAATTCTTTTAATTAAAGTAAATGTAAAGTTAGATATATTTAGCTGCTAGAAAAAGCTATTTTCATTAAGGTTTAACTGTATATATAAACATGGATTACCCAAGCAAACGCACTTAATTATGCAACGTACTTGTTAAGGGGTCCTAAGTGCAACTTCCAGCCAAGGTGTGCGTGTTGTGTGTCTGTCTAACCTTCCCATATGCCTACATTAAATTGCATAGGAACTTTAGATAATATTAATAATAATATACATGCATACATATAATATATATCTATTTATATATAGGTATATGTATATCTATATGTATATGTATATAAAGTGTGCATTAATTTTATAGCTGCAGTTGAAACTCCTTCTCACTTTAACATAAATTTGCACAACATTTTGTCTCTTTTATACAGTTTGAGCTATTCTTCAGCCAAACGGAAACATTTCTAAAGATTTCACACCGCAAGGCAAATACACTAAAAAAAAAATAAAAATTATAATAATGATAATATTATAATCTTTAGTTATAAATGCCTAAGGTTTTTCTTTACAAATTTTTTACCTACGTTTCGTTAGCTTTATAAATCTGCTGACATATTTCTAAGACTCTTTTTTATACACTTTTTTTTATAGACTAGTTCTAACTTTAAATAAAAAAAAAAATTGCCATATTTTGCTTATGGAGAAAACTGAAGTAAAGCTCTGACTGAGTTCCATTACCAGCAATTGCCATAAAGCATTTACTACAAAAACAACAGCAACAACAAAAAAAGAGTTAAAAGAAAATCGCTTATGACTCAGTTGTAGCTCACAAAACTTCAGCCAATGTTACTGCCTTCACAGTGCTCCCCGGCAGCATTGTAAAGGCCCCTGTACGTACCTCTCCCTCTACCTACATAAACGCTAGCAATTGCCATTGGTAACTGAAGTTCATCTATTCTGGGCAAGGTAATGCTCATATCTAGCGGCAATTGTGCACAATGCAAATATAATGAATGACACTGTAATGAGCACAAAGTACAACGGATATTGCACATAGTTTTCGAGCATTTCCTTTATGGTATTACGAGTTAAATTGATAAGAAATGAAAACAATAGTTAATAATATGCATTTTAGATAAGAAATTTTACAAGAAAAAATAATAATATACAAATATAGACAAAACAAAAGAAAAAGCAAACAAATTATATTATTATTCAATTTGTAAATATTTTATATATACAAAGCACACACAGAACACACATTAAACACACCCAACAATTGGTTATGGTTAATGCAACTAATGAAATTTCATACACACACAAATTGAACACATATTTTTCTATTTTTTATCAACAGTTAAAAAAACAATATTGCATTAGATATTGCATTTAAATATTTCTATTTCTAAATTCTAATGAATCGATTCCACAAACAGAAACCAAGCAGAAAAAGGATCTATATAAAAATATATAAAATTATTATATAAAATTTTGTTTAAATTTATAACAGAATTAACAAAATAAAATAAAATAAAATTATAAAAATTCAATTTTTAAGTTTTTAGCAATTAACAACAATCATATTTAATTTTCTATATAAATATCTAAATATATATTTAAATATATTCTATATTATTAATATAATATTTTTGTTGAAATTTGAATTTTTTCAAGCATTGTATAAGAGTTTTAAATTTATAAAAAATTAAATAAGATTTAATAATATTTTTTCTATTAATTTTTTTTTTAAATGATAGATTTGCATATTAAATTTTTTTAATAAACCTTAAAGAAAATTATATAAAAACTAGAAATGCAAGAAAAAGGTTCGTTGACAAGTTGTATTTATATTTACTATTTTTTACTATTTTTTAATATTTTTTTATTTTTATTCAATTTAAACTTTTATGTGATTTGAATTTATTTCTGTTTTAATCGTTGTTAAATTGAATATCTATATATGTATATATAAATCGCAATATTTATATTGTCAACAGCTGTTAAATATTTTTTTTGTAACAAATATAGAATAAGTTATTTTTGCAATATTTTTTTTTTCTTTTTTTTTTATTTATATTTGAGATATATATATATAAATATATTTATGTTTATCTGTTTACTTAAAATACTTCGTTAGTTTTAGAATTCCAGGAATTTCATTTTAATTAAAACGCAAATAACCTTAAAACTTTTGTTTAACTATTTCATTTTGTAAGTTCCATAAGTCTTATGCACGTTTTAGTTATTTCTTGTTCTCTTTTTGAGTTCTCACTTTACTTATGCTTTACACTTTAGCGACTTTTATCTATTCTTGTATATTCGTGCTAAGCAACTAATTAAAATGTTTATTGACCCGCTGGCGCATGACGGAAGTCAAAAAATGCATTACAATAGCATTGAACTTGATGAAGTTGCTCGGTCAAAAACGACGACTTTAACGTTCCCAAGTAGCTACCAAACCAACAGTCACTAGCGACTGGTCAGTGGAGAACACAGAGCACAGTGCACAGTGCACAGTGCAGAGAGCAGTAGGCAGTAAACAGTAAGCAGAGAGCGGAAGCGGAGAGTAAAGTGTAAAGAGAGGCTTATCAAGGTGCCTTTATGTTGTTCGTAAAAAACTTACGAACTTAAAATACTAAGAAAACGGTTGAGCGCCAGAACAAACGGAGCTAAAGGAAGCAATATTGCCGACTATACAGAATGGAAAGGAAATACTAAGGCAATGATATAGGTATTAGGTATAAGTGTGTAACTGTATTGGTGCTCAAATGTATTTGAATGCAAAGGAAAAAGTAAAGAACACGAACATGGAGCGCTTACACACCAAAAGAAAAGAAAAGAAGGAACACAAAAAAAAAAACGTGTGCATAAAAAATGCAAAGGCAAAAATACATATATATATATATATAAATTACACAAAACCAAAAAAAAAAAACTTGTCGAACTGGTCGCTTACTTTATTGTATTGAGCTCAAGACAAGGCAAAGGCAAAGGCAACAGCCAACAGCCAACAGCAACGCCTGCGCCGCCTGCGCGCGGCAAATGCAAAAAGGATCGCGTTGGAAACTGTAGGCCAAAGCTGGAGGGCAGTTTAGAACCGGGTGGCATACAGCAGTCAGCAGTCAGCAGTCAGTAGACAGTAGACAGTAGACAGTTTACAAATGGAATCCGCAATAATAAGTATTACTTATATGCAACGCGTATTTTTTGCTGCTGCTCGTTGCGGTCTTTTGAATTACCATTTGCATATCACAAAAACGCACACACGCAACCGCATCGAGCCTAAAAACAATAGTATATATTTTTTTTTTAAAACAGCAGCAAAGGCAGCAAAAAAAAAAAACAAAAAAAATTATAATGCAACGACAACCGAACAACGGCACAAAGTCAAACTACGCTTAAAAGCGAAACGACAACCGCACGGAACGAAACGCGCAAATTGACTGAAAAGCTCGTCTCAGAACAAAGATTGACGATCCCATGCGCTCACTCCCACTCCCTCTGTTACGCTCTTCAACTCTCTTGCATTGTTTAAGTCATATGCTTTTGCTCTCTTCTTATCTGTTGGCTCTCTGCAAGCTTATTCACAATCAGCTGTTTAAATATGTGCGCGTATATTTCTGACTTCCAAAAACAAAAAAAAAATATTTAAAATAAAATAAAATATAAAAAGAAATAGAAATAGAAATAGAGAAAAAAAACATCTCGTTTTAAATACTATTGCACTTAAAAATAAATCGCCCATAGTTTAACCTATTGAGTGTAAAGTGGGAGATCAGTGGGAGCGCGCAATGTCTGAGAAGAAGGCGAGTATGTCCTGTATGTTAAACTCGAGATTTATCATGGCGCCGGCATAACATTTCTGTATGCGCTCCTCGAGATAGTTATACTGGGCTATGAACTCCTCCTGCATAGCATGCCATACGACCTGTAGTAAATTTTCCTCTTCGCACAGATGTTTATCCACCTTCTTGTAGAGATTTTCTAGACCCTTTTTTACCTCACGTGCTGGATACTGGCTGATTACCTTACGCAGCTCCTGTTTAGAGAACGCCATTTGATAGCTTATTTCGGTCTCTTTAACGCCCTGCGCTACTTTCTGTTGAACACCCTCAAAGAATTGCTGGAAAAGCAAGCATGTTATGAGTCATTGCAACAGTTTACTCTATTGTGGACTTACATTAAGCTTCTCCAGCGGCCTGCCAAAGTATTGTGTCACATAAGCCTTAAGCGCATCATTGTAACGTCCCTTGGCCTCCTTTTTAAGTGCATCTAGTCCAGGCACCTTCAGCTGTGCTAACAGTGCATACATATGATGATAGTTTTCCATACGTACCACCTGAGATGGCGTCTTTGGATGTTCCTGCGAATGCATGCTAATGCCTTCAAATATGGCATTAACCAGCTGTAGATACCATTTCTCCATGTCGGTGCGTCGATCCGATTTTCGGAATATTCCCTCTGCTGTCTGTGCAAAGTTCTCAAAGTTCTCAACATAGGGCAATATGGCCTTTGATCGCTTAGGAAGCTTAGCTTCCTTTATGGACTGCAATTGTTGTTGCATGAAACGATCAAAGTTTCGCTTAACCTGTACCAACGCCGAGGCAAAGGTCATACTAAGAAAGGAATGTGTATCCTGTGCGGACATGACATGTTGCGTCAAACGCACAAATACATAAAGCGAATAACTGTAACAAAAATATATATATATAAAATTAGTTATAGAAAATATCAGATAAAAGACATAATATCCTTACAAGCTATCCACACGCTCAAAACTTTGTATAAAGCTAACTAACTCCGGTTCCAGACAGCTAAATAGACCCATCATTAGCTTACGGACGTCTTCGTTGATTTGACGATCAATACGCTTTTGCGGTACTGCAACACCATCAGGATTTGTGCTGGTTGGTGACGCAGTTGAGGAATTCAAGGATTGCGACATATCAATGGTCTTATCCTTATCTACATCTAGCGTTGTTTGTGTATTTTTCGTTGTGGGACTTATCACATCCATTTGAAAGAAATTAATACAAAACAATTGCTCCTGCAAGGCAATAGGTTCTAGCTCGGCTAACACCTTCTCCAGCAGCGCATCAAAGCGTACACGATCGGCACTGTCTACACCAGGTCCCCATTGTTCACGATTTATTCCTAATGTGCCATACGGAATTGTCGAGACGGTTGACTTGCGCGAAGAAGTAGACATATCCAGATCTTCCCGGGAACTACGTAACTTCTCAGATACTTGCGATTTGGCCTGAAAAAAATGCAATTGGAATGTCATTAAAATCTCATTGAAGGTAAATCTTTGTTTAAAATATCATACCAGATAAAAAAAGTTTCTCACATCACGCTCATAGATCTTGCTTAATGAGGCAGTATAAACACGCATAAGTCCATCATAAGTCTTGCGATCCATGGCTTTGGACCAATGCATCAACTCCGTATAGGGCGTCAGCTCGCGGTGAACGTTTGAGTGATTGGGAAGCGTTAGATCTGTACTGGTCTGTGGCGTATCGCCAATGTTACCCAGATGAATAAACAAATTGTTCAAGAATCGGCTGACGGTTGTCGAGAACTTTTGTTTCCACTTTTCAAAACGCTTGCGCTGATCCTGTACAGCTTCAAGACGCAACAATGACGGATCAATGTCACTATTCATTGCCTGTTGCAAACACTGGGCAGCCGTTATTGCTTCCTTGCGTCCTAGCGCTGTCTTCAGATCAGGATCATCCAGTGCCTTCTGTTGACTTAAAGGCAAATCTAATTGACTCTAAAATCAATAAAATATTAAAATTAAAATCTTAACACTCTGTAGAAATCAATTGGATACGTACAATAACTTTGTCGAGTTCCTTCATCAGTTTGATATTATTGTTGTTGGCAATTTCAATCATAGCATTCTTGCCGCCAATCTTTTCCATTGTCTCTTTAACATGGCCCAATATATCCTCGTAAGTATCAAGACGTGTCTCATACTTATCCGCCTCAGTTATTGCATTGTCTATGTGCTCCATCATCTTGAGTACCTTTTGTTCGGAAGCCAGCACACTTTGCATATTGGCCTACGGGGGTATGCATTAAATAGTCTTTTTAGGGAATCTAAATATATTACAGTTACTTACGCCATCTAAATCGTGTAGCTCTCTGGACAGTTGTTCGATAAATTGTTCCGCATCCTTGATAGCGAAATCGCACTCCGAGAACAATTTGCCCAGCTCATTGGCTTCCTTATCTGTAAGTGCTGTAAATTCGTGGGCCTCCTCTTCATCTTCTTCATCATCGGAATTCGTTGGTTTCTGTGGAACAATACCCGTACCGGCACGTCCTATCGCTAACTTTTCCGGTGACTTTTCAGACAACCAAGCAATGGGCACATTACGGAATTCAGCCCGTGAGCCACGTACATATTTCTGTATTTGTCTATTGAGCACGGCAAAAAAGTTTTGGCGTTCATGCAAATTAAGCGCATACCACTTGTACAGCTTTTCCAATTGGATATCAAATTCATGAGTTTCAAACTGCTCATTGCGACCATCAATCCATTTAATCTCATCTAATTGCCAACTACGTTTACGCTTATACTCACTATCCCGCTGTTCCGATTGTTTAACCAAGGTCAATGTAACCACTGGAACTGGTGGTGCTGTTGACACCACACAAAGGTAACACGCCCGTTTGTCTTTCTTTTTAAATGTCTTCGTCACCGTTACCACAGAGAGCAAACGTTCTCCACTCCCAGCACTGCTAAACAGTTCCTTTTGCAGTATGTGCTTTATGTTGGCCAAAGTGCCAATGGTGAGCATTGCTATGGAATGTTGATGACAGTCTGTTTCTTTTTTTCAAAGCAAGTATAAGCTCAAAATATAATTGTTTCCAAATTGAAGAACGCCTCCGCCAAAATCAGCTGTTCGATGAGCCACCGAGAACAACCGACGCCAACTTCACGTGAGTCATATATTGCGCACAGCAAACATAACACTAGTTCCAACGAAAAAAGAACAAAATTCTCTTAATATCTTCGTACTTATCGCAGACAGTCACACTGGTCGCTACATAGAAAAACATTGGTGAGTAGCTTAAGGCAAAAGAAATAATCGAAGGAAAAAAAAAGAAAAATATATATAATTTAAATATTTTTAGTAAACATGTTGGTCAAGCACATCGTCAAGCAAGGACTTTTGTTGAAAAATGGTAAGTGAAACTTAAATAAATACCTATTTTGAACTATGTTTGTTAACCTTAAAAATTACATAATACGTTGTTCCTGCGTCATGGGGATAGTTATTTATTTGATTGATTTTTGATTTTAAATACTTTCCAATACATTTTTTAGCTGGTGCCATGTCACGCGCCTACCATGGTGGACACCACAAGGCAACCACAATGAATGACTTGCCTGTACCAGCTGGTGATTGGAAGGAGCAGCACAGCCAAAACAATACCAAATACAATGCCTTCCTCCTGACCGGTATTTTGGTATTGGCTGGCACCATTGGCTTCGTAAGTTCCTTTACCATCATACAACCACCATTATCCTTTTAACAAAAGTTTTTAAATTTGCAGGTTAAATCTTCGGGTCTGGTGTATTTCAACTACAGCCCACCAAGCAGCCTGGAATAAATCAATTTAACAGTCTATTCTATTACATTGCAGATAAATATGTGTTAAATAAGCTTAAAGTGGCGTTATAGTAAATCGCAAATCCAAACACTAAATAAGTTTGTTTTTGTTTGTTTTATTTTTTTCTCTTTACTTAATACACGGGGCCATCGTCGAGATTGTCATCCTCCTCGTTGTATGCTTCACCATTATCGAAATAATCATTGGCATAATCATTCTCCTCGTCCATTTCATCATCCAATGCTGCCTCCGGATCTTCTTGTTCATCTTCATGCTCCGAATCAGTTTCCTTTTTAACTTCATCATTGTCATTTTCACCACTGCTTTTTAGCTCCTTTTGTTCCAACTGCTTCAGTCTGTCTTCAATATTGGTCTTTTTGGCCACTATTTTGGGTCTGATATCCTTGGCGCGTCGTTTTCTACTTTTCGTATTTAATTCTCGTGGCATGAGCTTGTAATTAAACACAAGTGCCCCCTTTTTCTTTTTTTTAGATACCAAAGTCCTCTACAAGTGGATAGAATGACTATTAAATAAATAAAGACCTGACTAATGTATTACACTTGCCTCATGCCAGTCTATTATCTCGCTTTTCCTTTTTTCTTCACCGCGTTTACAAATAAAATAAGGTGAGCTTTGTATGCGACTCATAAAATTTTCTTTCCATTCCAATATAAATTTTTGTTCGGCATTTGTCTAACAATGAAGATAATTATATTACCTAAAAAGTACACATAATACACAAAACACTCTTACGTCCAATTTTATCGGTTTATTAGATAGCGGTGGGAATGTAGGTGGCGGCGCTGATTGTACCTGTGGCATATCCTTACCTACACATCCTAATGCCTGCATTTGCTCAGCAGTTAGTGTGCCAGATTTGCCACCACGCCCACGCCCGGCCATTTCTATAAGTCTTATTTATACTCCAGTTATTCCTTACTCCTGTAAGGTAAATGTTTCAAACCTTATTTATTCTTTATTTATACGTTTATACTTCTATTCAGGGCACCAGCTGAACTACCAGGGCTTCCAAATAGCGCAAAAGGCTGCCAGATAGCTGATAAAAACATTTTAAATAACATTCAGTTGGGGAAATTTGAACTTTATTCCTAAAATTAGTACACATCATTTACAAAAAAAAAATTAATATATGTATAGGTAAAGGTATGAATGAGTACACGCATAAGATAATATCAATTCTTATAACTAAAAAAACTTCGTGCTTAGCATATTAATTAATTCGGTTAAATTCGATTATCTTCTGAAGTAGGTAGGGAAATCTGATCATCTTCAGTCGGCGCCAGGCCCACTTTTTGCATAAGCTCAGTCAGCTTTTGCGCTTTGCGATCCTCATTGTGGGCTATAACAGTACAAAGATGTTCAGTGAGCAATTCCTTCTTCTCTGATGCATTATGCAGATCTATCTTAGCTTTTAAAAATTGTGCCTCAATTTTTACATATTGTTTTCTTAAAAGAACAAAAATATTCACAAATAATGAAAATGTCTTTCTTACTAAATTTATGACTTACTCAATAGTGGAGAAATGTATGCAAGCGTTGTCAATTTGTTTCCGTAGCAACGCCACATCCACGGCAAGATCACTCTCTAATTTTGAAAGTTCATGGCGTATCTCTTCAATTTTTCGCGATTCTGCAGCGGTTTTTTGCGTATGCTGCTCAATTGCTTTGTAGAGCATTTGCTTTTTATGCTTATTCTGCTCCTCAATCATTTTACGATGTTGCTCAAAATCTTTGAGTGAAACACCCTTAAAGGGTGAGTCTGTGCTGAGCCTTTCGCCATTTGAATCGTTGGTGCTTGGCAGTATGCTAGCATCATCTGTACTGTCTGAATTGCTTACTTTTAGAATTGAACTATCATCTGTCGCTTCGCTGTCGCCAGCCGCATACGTGGCAGCTACAGCGGGTACAGCAGTGCTCCCACCATTTGATAACGTTGATTTCATAGGTCTACAGTAAAGCGCCTCCACCAGTGAGTCAGATAAGCCACGCTCTAAGTCGAGCGTTTCATCATGTTTGTCATCATCGCTTGGTGCTGGAGTAGGCAGTGCTTTTGTTTCACATTCCGTGGGAGTGACTGATTTGGATTTGGCCTTGATAGCTGCAACTTGTTGATGCTTCTGCACTTGCTGTTTGTCTTTACGCATTTGATCTGCCTGCCTATATAGCTTATCCGGCATTCGTCTAATGCCGGGTAAGTTTTTTATCGCCTGCTTTGCTATAAGCATGCATGCATACATACGAATGTATTAGCATGTATAACATTTGTTTTGTTTTGCGCGCACACATAAGCACACACACAGTCACACATATAATTAGCCAATTGAGATCATTCGTTTTTATTTGATTTAAAAATATATATTTACCTGTTTCACTATTCGTCTTATTATTATGTTTAATACCAGTTATTTTGAGTATTTCATCGTGGCTAAAACCATTAAATTTCTCAGCCATAATGTAATTTTAATAAACAATTATCCATCAGCGGAACACACATCAACACATCACCAAAACCAAACAAGACACGAAGCGTTGCCACCTCGCTGAAAGTGATGATCACTTTTAGGAATCTATTATTCGGTAGATTTGCGAAACATATCGATATTCTTGGGCGCGCGGTAACAAAATTTTTGAAGTAAAACTATTTTTTTTTAATTCTTTAACACAATTACAATTTATTGTAACAGTTTAATTCCCAGTTCCGATCGTAATTCGTTAACATTTTGCTCCCAACGTCGTTCCCAGTAGACGGGCATCAATGGTTTCATCTGTTTGCCATTTTCAATAGCCCATGGTAAGTAGCGCCTTAAGTACTCTCGACGCTGCCTGAAATCACAACAACCAAATAAAAAATTTAACCCTTGAAACTTATAATTTTTTTCAATCTCAATCCGTTAAATTGCTCTCTTTGTATTGAATAGATTTGGAAATTTGGTTTATAAAGTTCACTGAACTATGATTTACATACTTTGGTCTCAATCGTACTGCTCCAAACACAGCGCCTCCATAGCACATTGGCAATCCAGTGTTCAGAGCCTCCACCCACTTAACAGCCACTTCACCCAGCATATTAGTTGGCATACTCAATGCTGTGTGCACCAAATCATGACATTCCCGATAACGTGTCATCAAATATGCCAACTTTGGATCTTCTAAAAAGCGAACCTCCATTCGACTGTCAGGTGTTACATTCTATGTCGATAAATTCAATTAGTAGGTAATTAAAAATACATATGTTATCTTTCATTCTGATGTGTTGATTTCGTACGTTATCTTTAAGAAACTTGGCATAAGTAGCACCAAAACTGTCAGGTGGCATCGATTCTAAACGGTTAAAATCAATCGTTTGTGTATTTATGCGTGGTTTTTCAGACAGGATGCGACGACCCTCCTCACTGGCCTCCATACTATCTAAAATGTTCCATAATGCATTTTCACCCGTAGTTTCTCCCAAGCAGGCAATCATATCGTGTCTATAAATAAAAACATATTTGCAATTCTTATTTTGTTTACATTTAAGCCTTTAAAAATGATTATTTACCGTCTGGGATTTAGGAGTGCTGCTATAGAAGATCCAGCACTTAGTAAAACCTTTTGAAATGGGGATATCTGTATACGATTCTTAATTATATATTCACGCTCAAAGGCATCCAGTTCCTCCACAGGCACATCTGTAGCAGTATAGTGCCGATTTGTTAGGCTTAAGGCCAATCCACGTTGGGCCAACGGAAATGAATTTTGCCAGCAACGCTGCAACATTTCTGTTAACAAAAATTTAAGAAGAAAAAGTAAATAATATTTATTTAATATAGCTTTCAGCGAGTCTACAATTTTACACCTCGTTGACCTTATAATCATCAACACCAGCAGCAGCATTAGTGAGATCCAACGTTAACTTCTAATTATGTATGTATGACTCGGCTTATAAATGCGACCCTGAATAGCCTCTCCATAATTAAGGTAGGCGCCTGTACGTGCCTACAATGAGTTAGCCATAGCGTCAAGTAAGCAATTTGTCTATACAAAATCTGAAAGATTCATTCAAGTAAACATTGCTGCCCCCCACTACAGTTATTGGTATTTTACCAACTGAAACAAATCTGGTAACCGGTTTGACATATGTACACTTTTTTTTTTATTAATCACAATTGAACCTTCGAAAATGTGTTGAACCCCAACAGTTGGTTATAGCAACTGGGAAACCGGCAAAACTTTTGCTTACACTAAATTCTATTTATATATTCTTCTTTAATTGTCTTTTTCGATGAGTAATTTTCACACACTTGACACGTGAAACAAACCGCTTAACAGATTTTCCTCATTATAAAAGATAGGCATTCATATATAATATATACTACAATAATATAAACAATGCGACAACAGATGCAGATAAGTAAAACGTTAAACCAAAAATTAGGGGGCCGACGGACAAAAAATTTAAATGGGTTTATGAACTAAGCAAGAACTAAAATATGTTGATGACAAGGGGGGTAATGAGCAGTAAAAACAACTTCCGTTTGTCAAAAAGCAACTAGAATTTAATAAGTCTTATCTAACGTTAATTATAATCATATATTTATAAATATATAGCGTAAATAGTGTTATAGTGTTATCATACATACTATATATAAGAGATATGCAGAGGGCACATCTCTGATCTTATCATTTTGCTTTGGTTGCCTTCTCCTTCTCCTCTTTGCAAACTTATCAATTTCTCAGCTCTTTCTAACCGTTTTTAAAATAACAAATTAATATTTTGTATTTTATTTATGTACATGTATATATAACATGTATATATATATATATATGTATATAAATATAAATATACATATATATTCAATTATCTATTATGTCGAGGTTTACATCTTGATATTTTCATGAGCTTATGACACAAGTTTATATATATATATTGTAGGAAAATATACATATAAATATATATATTTATATATAAATATATGTATGTATATATAGCAATTGCACAAAAGAATTTACATAAAAAAATACATATTACACAAGTGGCTAATACAATACAATATTTAAAAAAAAAAAAAAACAAATAAACATAATCATAACTTTATATGTACAGTTAACATTGCACAGGTTTTAGTTGATTTTCTTAACGATCTATTTAATGTTTCTATAAGATGTATATTTGTTTAAATAAAGAAAATATTATTGAAAAATAAGAACTCATTGCTTATTTATGGCTTTGGCAGAAGTGCAAGCGACGGTCAAGCGTCTCTCTTTCTCTCATTGTCTCTCTTTCTCTCTTTATCCATCTTGTTGATTATAATTGCGTATGTAGCTTACTAGTTGTGTTTATTGAGACTATACGTTTTCTCCACGAGAGTTGGGTAAATGGGTTTGCTTATCAGGCGCTTGTTTCCGCCGGAATGTCACGTACGTGTACAATAAACTAGCCAACACACTAATGTTGATGCCGATGCAGTTCAACCATGAAAATACATAGTCTCCTCCAATAAACATTCCCAAATATGTAACGCAGATGTTTTTAAGGCAACCAACAATTGTGGTGGTTAAGGCTGAATTGAACTGGGTACATAGAATAGTGCTATAGGATAATATGAAGCCCATAACACAGCTAAGCAGAAATTGGATCACAAAGGCTGGCTCATTCCAACTTTCAAAGGCAATAGCCTTATGCAGATCGCCAGTAAAGTAATTGAGCAATAACGCTGGTATGAACATAAATAATGAATTGTAGAACATTAGTCCATACTTCCCAATCTCTGAGGTATCCAGTTTCTTTTTAACGTAGACACCGTTTGAGGCAGTTAAAGCATTTGTGATCATCACATACATGTAACCTTGCATATTAAAGGATAGATCATCAGATGCAGCTATTAGGGCGCCACCAATCATGGCATATACGCTGATTTGTACTGCTGTTGTGGGACGTACACCCAGTATTTTAAGCTCTAATAACATTGTCATTAAGATGGAAAAGCGTCGCAATGCCGCAAACATTGGCAGGCTAAGCGCTTTGGTACCACCAAGGCCAAAGATCATGTTAAATCCAAATATGAGAGGTAGAGGGAAGATCTTTGCGAATGTATTACGCTGCAGTGGCGGATATGTGACCAGTTTAAGACGTTTACCAGCACATAGCACCACAATGCTGGCTGTTAGCTGACCCAGGCTTAGGAACAGGAACGATGGAAAGTGGTATGAGGTTAGAACTGTTTTATTAACGACTGTTATCATAAACGATGATATTCCATAAAATATTGCGCTGCCCACTTTCTTAATAAAAACTGCAGTATCTGCATCCTCTCTTTCTTTATCCCTTTGGCTGGTCCGTAAATCCTTAGAGCTAGAGGCACTATTGGCTATCAAGAGGGCGCCATTAGATTTTCCATCGTTATCAATATCGTTGTCGCTATTGTTGGCATCTAACAGCGGCGCTAAGTCCAATGCAGTGCTACTGCCGCTGACACCACGCGATATATTCATTGTAATTGCTTTATAATTTGGTTTTATCTTTTTGTTCTCTGATACCTCAAATTATGCATGTGGAGCTATTATATATTTGAGTTTACGTCGGTTGTTTTCAATATATTTTATTTATCACCCGTACAAGCTAACATTTTGCTTGTTCTTTTTAGAACATGAGAAAATCACGCATACTGACGTTGCGTTGTATCGGTATTATTGTTGTTGCGGTTTATGTGATTTATAAAAACGAAAAACTTATTTTACCGAAGCGCTCTCACGTCCGCTCTCTTACCCAAAAACGAACATATGGCAAGCAGTGTGACCATGCGGTGCAATGGTTAAAATAATATTTAAAAGAGAATAACAGATAAGAATGCCTAAAATAAAATTTCGTTGCACTGTATGTTGCATATACACACTTAAAAATCTTAAATTATCAAACTTTTTTTTTGTTAAATTTTAAAACTATTTACGAAATTTTACTTGTTAACTGTTTCTAAATTATTTATAATTTATGTCAAAATTCTGATTATTCAACTGCAAATGCTAAATGAATCAACGATAACACCAAATTTGCCGATGCCATGAGCTTCAATTATACATTACTATGTTACAACGTAATTACTATTGTGTAATACTTACTGAAGCTATTTGCTAGTTTTTGTAACACAAATTAATTATAACAATTTATAAACAATTTTAACCAAAACACAATTGTCACTGTTCCTATTAACTCAGCTGACTCCGATGCAAATTAATTTTTATAGCTTTGTTATCGATTATAATGACAGCTCTGTCGGCGTAACAGCTGTTTTGTTACTTTTGGTGTTTATAGAAATAGCGCTTATAAAATTGTGTCCGTCTTTTATTTGGCTAATAACATATTTAGTAAAATGAGTAACAATAAGAAAAAAAGTAAAAGTGACTTAATACCTAAGCCAATGAATATCAAGAAAGAAAAAACTGAAGAAGATCGTACACTGCATCCAATATCACATTACATCGATGACCGTCTTGAGCTGGTCAAACAAATATTTGGCACCTTAAAGCAAAAGACAATTATAAATTTAGCGCCACAGTTTTTAAAGGTTAAATAAAATATAGATAACACAACGTTTCATGTGTTAAGTATATATCTTTATTTTTAGACTGCAAATTTGGATGAAGTTGAGGAACTTTGCCTAAATGAGCTACTTTGTATGTCAACTAAACGTCTTAAGTCCGTAATTGCGGATTCGCGCTGTCCCTCCGACACTGAAAGCTCAGAAGATTCAGATGTGGAGCCCAAAGAAGGTAAGTGTTTAATTTTTTTATATGTTTATCTAGTCTATAAAACATGTCCTTTCTTCATAATAGAACACATCTCGCTAGAAGAGATTTCATCCGACAGCGACATTGGCGGAAATGAAACACGGCGAGGTAAGTATTTCAAATGTGCACAACTATTTTATGCAGTTTCCTTAAAGCAAACATTATTTGAGTTATATACTGCTCCGATTTCATTACTCTTTGAAATATTTTGCCCCCATCTATACCTGATAATGTATAAAAAAACACCATTAAAATATATTAAACGTACGTTTAATTTAGAATATTCGCAGAATAATCTGCCTAACTGCACGTCGTCAAATAATTTTCTTAGTACCATGATTATGTACCATACTTAAATTTTTCACAGTTGAATACAGGTTCCACATAAAAAGCACGCAGAATGCACACATCTTCGCCTATGCCCAAAATAATATTGTCTTCGTCCTCTTTACCCACTTCTAAGGTGACCACAAAGTCACCAACATCCAAATATCCCTTACGTCGCATATAATCCACACCGAACTCGATTGGACTATAGTTACATTCATTAAGATCGGGTGTATACAAAATGGGAAGTGTGTTACGTCTGATGTGAAGAGCACGAGCCAAATCAAATTTATGCTTAATAACTAAGTCATCGTCGTCTTGGTTTAGAGGCATCATCATATAAACGGGACAATAAATTTCTGATCGTGCAAGCGCAATGCTTGCATTCTCGCAGGTGGTGAAAGCAAATATCGCCTGACACTCAATAGTTGCTATTGTTCGTATGATAAAGTTAACAATCGTTTGAAACGAGGTGAGGATGCTCTTAACTTGCTGCTGGTTTTGTACCACTCCTACGCGATAATCCCGTACAGGCATAAGCTTTTTCACAATCAGTGGATATTTGTTGCACCAAGGACTTTTCTGCATATGTATGGCATCTATTTTCCATAAGAACTCATGTAGCTCAAATCGTTTAAAATCGTTACAGCGCTCCAATGGAACTGTGCCGATAACTGGCTTCTTCTGGCAATGTGCAATTGGAAGTGCATCTTCCATAATATAGTTATATACACAACAATTTATATTAAACATATCCGGTATCCAAATGTAGTCCAATAGCTTTATTATACCCAATAGATCCAGCATATTGTTCCGCACATACTCAAAGTCAATGGAACCAATTAATTTCAAATCAAAATCAGCTTTGATTGCCTGTCGTACAGCACGCAAAAAAGATTTGCAACGAATCTTTGGTATTACCACATAATTGGCCTTTAGCATGACCGCCTGCTGTAGATCATTTGTAAAGAGATCTGAATAACTTTCGGGCTTTAATGCATGACATTGACGTGGTAGCTCAATAAAATCATATGACGATAAAATACCGGCATCAATTATCAAAACAGCAACGGCTTCACTAAGTGTCTTTACCACACGGCAACGCACCTCACGTCCAATCATTAGGATATCATTTAGTTTTATAGAAGGCAGATAGGTACGAAGATTGATAACATAGACAATTTCTCTAAATCCAGCATAACGATAACTTGGATTTGTGGTAAGTGTTACCACTGAACCGCGTGCCAACATTGTCGTACAATTGTTTCTCAGTCGACCCACACGACAACTGTCACCATTAATCTCTATAGCCAGACCAGTAGCTGTACGTAATTCTCGTTCGTCCGCATGTGCCGCAATGGCTATATTAAGTGTCTCGAATATTATACCCAATTCTTCTGGTTTAAAAGCGACCAAATCTATATGAAATGTGTATGTACCATGTTCCATCATACGTCGCAGTTCCTCATGTGTTGTCTCCAAAACAACTTTAGCCACTAGACCCATATGGTAGTAGCGTCGTCGTCGATGTTTCAGTGCATGTTTCTCATGTGCTTCACAGGCCTCTTTAAACTCACGTAGTCTCTCTTCCAACTCCTTTTGGCTATTTAGCCGCACTGTAAACTTTTCAGGGTCATGATCGCTCTCTGGTTGTTGTTCCTCTTGTTCTGTATTCGTTCCACTAAGGTCAATTGGTTCATCTTTTATAGACATGACGTGCAGCTAGTAATTTAACTTAACTTGTGCGTTTTATATTAATTTAAAATTTTTATTATTTATTTGTTTTCAGCGAAGAAATTGCGGAAATCTGGCGGTAATAAAGTTGATAAAATAACTGAAAATAATGAAAGTATGTATAAACTAACTATAACGAATACAGAAAGCAAATGCTTGCTTTTACTCAATTTTATAAACACCTAAACTAAACTAAATTCATAAACATACTTTTCTTTTAACAGAGGGGCAAATCAGTGTACTAGAGCTACTTGAGCTTCAGGCTAGAGCACGTGCCATTAGATCGCAGCTGGCTATGGAGCCAATAACAAAAATTGAGGTGAAATCTGATGATGACGAACAAGTCGGTAGCGAAAAGCAATTGGACAAGGATAAAGGTAAAGACAAGCTTAATCAAAATAAAACAACTAGCAGAACAAGCAAACGAAAATCGAATGATTCACTAACGACGGCAAAAACAAGTAAAGTAAATAGCGGAGAGCAATCGCACTCTCAGGAAAATGGTGAAGATGAGAAGGATACGATAACCCCCCAAAAGAAAATCAAACTGAAGCGAAGTTATCGTACTCCGACTGATGTAAAAGTATCAGAAGACCAAGAGGTAAGCATTGCAACAACGGAAAGTCAAGCAAAGTCACAGGTTAATGAGGAGACACGTAAGTCACGTTCAGTCTCACCGGATGTAATACCCATACCAGCTGAACAAGAAACATTGCTGATAAGTGATAGTACAGATGATGAAGGGATACCCCCAACACAGAAGCCTAATCTGTTGGCAGCTGTAGAAGCGCAACCGCAACCGCAACTGCCACCAGTTGCTCCTGCAGAACCAATTGAGGAGAGCGAGCCTGAAGAAGGAGAGGTAAGAGATGACAGCGATACTGAATTGCTTGCTACACCTACACCTGCAGATACAGTTAGCAAAATGCCAGAGCCAATCAAGAATAACGATGTTGATGCACCAGCACCAGAACCCGCAGACAATGAAATTGATACGCCTAACGAAACAGTTGATTCTTCGGAGGCATCGGTTGTTGTCTCAGTTGTTGACTCTGTGGAGTCTGAACTATCTGTAATAACTGTTGGGTCGACTAACAGTAAAGAAGATAGTCAGACTAGTGTGGACACAGTACAACCGCTAAACACAACCCTTGCCGATGATGAAGATCAAAATGACGATGTCATATCAATTGGTGGTGATCTAGAACATGAAATGATTGAGGAGCTAGCAATAGTAGAAGAAGAACCTATTATTAAATGTGAAACCAGTTCACCACAAAAACGAGAAGAACTTGATGACATGGACAACGATGTTATATCACTAAACACCAGCGAGGATGAACATGAAAAGCTACAAAAACCAAATCGTGAAGTATGCATACACAACAACAACAACATTTTATTAAATACGTTAAACTAAGATTCCTCCACTTTAACATTTACAGTCCTGGCGTGCACGTTACCTAAAGAGCTCCAAGGTTAGCCAGGTGCTAACTGTATCCCGTCTGGGAAAACGTGTACGTGACAAAATTAAAAAATCTAAACGTTCTGACAAACACAACGATGTTCAAGACACCAGCGATGATAGATCGACTAAATTCACATCCAAACACGAAGATGGTTCCATTGAGCAATACCAGGAACTACTTCAACATCGGCAGCGCAAGATATCCACCAGTAGCAAATCAGATAAAATAAGTCATTCCATGGGTAATTCTGTGGAGAAGTAAAACAAAAACAAACTTTTTATATCTACCAGACGCAGCATATTAAGTAATAATTAAAGCATTAGGTTTCAATGCATTAACACACAAGCAATACAAAAAATAATTCTAAAAACATATTTAAATATTAATTTTATAATATTTTTCTTTGCAAATATTGCAAAAGTAATTTATTAGAAATGTAAGCATAAACTCTAATATATAAAAATCATGTCTTAAATAAGCATTAGTAGTATACACAAGAAATAATGCATAGTGTAGAGAGAGATAGCTGTGAAACAAGAGTCCAGAAAAGAAAGAGAGAGAGAGAGATAGTACAGCTACAACTTTAGCATCAAAAAGCAGTATCAGCTCAAGTTTTTGCAGCAGTATTTATGCATCTTATGCAACTCCTTGAAGTTAACTCTGATCCTTTTTCATGCTAATGTTGTCATCTCAATCTATTAAGTATGATTTAGATAACACTAAGCTATACATAAGTCTTATTTAAGCTGATGAACTTGTAACCAATGTAGTGTAAATTGTATGCATAAATTGCAATCTAATTTCATTATACATTGCTAACAAGATTATCAGTTTAAGTTTAGTTTAAAATAAAACATATATTGAGCTTACGTACTACATTTATAATTCATTAAATAATGTAATAAATGGCAGCAACAGTTTTTTACAATTTCATTGCAATCTCGACTTATTCTCATATGCCTCATAATGAAACTAAGCATGATGCATGTGGTACAATTTGGTTCGTAGCCTATAGAATATGGCTTAAAACGTTGACGTCAATTTCATCTGTAACATAAAATGATTTGGTAACTTGTAACTGGTAGCTGCTGACTGGTGCTAAGGTAGCAGATGAGGCAGAGCAGTTAGAGCCGCGACGCGAAGGATGTCACGAAAAGCTAAAAAGGCAGTCAAATTGTCGAGATAATAAAAATAATAACTAAATGTATAAAACTAAATACTTTAAACTAAAAGTCTTTTACCGTTTACAGTCATGGCGCACACGCTACCTGAGTAGCACCAAGGTCAGCCAGGTGCTAGTCACTGCGCGGTTGGGTAAACACGTGCGCGATTAAATCAAGAAATCGAAGCACACCCAAACTTATATTGCAGACATGGCAGCAATATGTAGGGTCTATGAGAAGACGTCACAGGAACAGCAGCAGTATAGCTCCAAGTATTTGGATGGCTCCAAAGCTTTAGGAATTGCCAAACCAAATGACAGGGGTAAAGGCAACTATAAGTAATGGGCTTTAGTAACTGTTATTGAAAAGTCGCTTGGTATATTGCATAGACTTATATAGAATTATATGGCTTATAAAAAAAATAAAAAAAAAAAAAACTCAAATAAAAAAAAGGTCCCAAGCAACGCACGGAAAATTTGAATATTTCGTGATAAGCACATATTTGATTTTTCTGTTTTATTTCATTTTTTATGCCCTGTAAACAAAAAATTGTTAAAAAGGATATGCTACAAATTCGTGATACTAAGTGACAGTATTGCAACAGTATAAGCTTGCAACAAAGGAATGAAAACTATATAATGATTGATCATTGGAATACATAGTAAAGAAAGAGATAGGTATAAAAACCAATGCAGTAACTTATTGGATGACAATGGAAAATCAGTTAATCAGTCTGCAAAAAGTCGTAACAAGAAGTCAACGAGTTAGCCAAAGGCTTTCGCTCTACTGCAACTGGAAGCAGAATCTTATAAATGGTATTGTTAAAGATGAGAAGAGCTGTTTACAGGGTATCTTGAAGTCATTATAGAAATTTATTAAGTTGTTTATATTTTTGGTTATTCGTGTTTTTAGTTTTGTTTGTAGTTTAAAAGAAATGCGAAAACTATGCCCTGTCATATCCGGGGCACAATTTGGGGATAGCATTTTTGGTAAATGGGCAGAAGTTGACATTAACGAGCTGCACGCTATGCGCTGGTTACGCATTCGCATCCGTAATGGAATCAAGGTGGAAGTTGTTCAAAAATCATTACCCAATTTGATGGCTGGTTTTGCATTTGAAGTTAACCCAGTTTGGCAATTGTCAAAAGGACTTTGACTTCATATAAGTAAAAGCTACACTGATGATAGCCACCCTTCGTGGTTAGTTGGAGGATGTGTAGCAGTGTGGGAAAATACATACAATATCTCAATTATACTGTATTACGGAGGGGTGCTCAGTACCTCTGTATATGTCAATGTAAATGTATATTTTTGTGTATATATATATATGTGTGCCTGTGTGTGTGACAGTCGCTCTGAGCGTGTTGCACCATAAACGATGATTGTTTTATCAGAGACTACGACATGTTGACAAAGTATATTAAAAAATTGTGGAGTGCCTTAGGGGGGGAGCCGTATCAAAGAGCTCTCTGAGCACCGCGTCGAGTCGCGTCACTCATTAACCAACAGCGCATGTCCTGTGCCCTAAGGGTGTCGTGTTCGCTTCTATTTGATCTGAGTGTTTGCATGTGTGTAAGTGTGTGTGTGTTTGAGTGTGTGTGTTTAAGAATCCATCAAGTGGGCGACCGATGTACTTATACATATACGTAAGAATAAGATTTATTTTTTAATTTTTTTTTTATTTAAATCTACTAGAATAGAAAAAAATTAAAAATAATCCTAAAAGTATGCAACATAATTTGTGGGGTGGCTAAAGAACAGCCGTTTGGCACATGGTTTTGAGCCTGCCCACGCCTCTAGTGCCGAAACGCCTACGCCACGAAAGTAAACAAAATAGCAACAGAGCGCCGATATTCGTTGAAGTAGTCAGTTGTGTTGGTATTGGTGATGGTGGTGGTGGTGGTGGTGGTGGCGGTGGTGTTTGCGGTGTTGTTGCTGCTTGTACGAATAATGCTGCTGTTGGTGTTGGTATTGCTGTTGATGTTGATGATGTTGGTGTTGGTTTGGTGGTAGGTTTTATACTTGTTTTGCTCTCTCGTGCACTGACTTCGCTCTTTCTCTCTTGTGTGTGGGAGTTTGTGCATCCTTTTGGGCAACGGGGCAATCGCTTGGCGGCGACGGCAGGTTACCAAACGGAAAAACTGAAAAACCCAAATCAGTCTACAGAAAACGCGTACGTGGTGCAGAAGTAGCCGCGCGTGGCCACCACAACGGCGTGCTAGACTTGTCGGTATGATAAATAAGTGAAACGCCCTGTACAAGTTCAGTAAGTTTCAACAATAACAATAATAACAACAGCAGCAAACGACAACAACAACAACAACAACAACAATAACAATAACAACAATAACAATAATAACAATAATTATAATCATAACAATAACAATAACAATCTAAACAGGAGTAGCAATAATATCAATAATAACAATAACAACTAACAACAACAACAACAACAACAATAACAACAATCAGAAGCAACAGCAAGCCACATATGAATATGAATACAAATATGAATATGAATATGAATATAAATATGAATACATATAAGATTATATGAATTAAATGCCAATCTTTGTGACCGATCTCTGTGTTGACTGTGTTCAAAATATATCAAATAAAACGTGTTATCTCGCAGGATTCGATATAGCCATACTAACACTTAAAAAGTGCTGGGCCAAAATAATTAAAAAGAAAAAAAAAAAAAGAAAAAGTGTTTTTTGAAAGTGTTTTTTTGAATGTTAACAATATTAAAATAAAACGTTCGCAAAACCCGCTTAAAGAGTCAAAATAAAGCAAAGGGAAAGCAAAGAAAAGAAAAGAAAAGAAAAGGAAAAGAAAATATAAATAGAAAATGTTTCAATTTTTGTTAATAGCAATTAATAAGCAATTGCCAATAATAATATTTTTTTTTTACTACATAATGCCGTTAATAATCCTGAGAACAAATACAATTCTCGTAACGTTACGCGTTTATTTTCATATAAGTTTACACTTAGGATTAAGGTGCGCTCTCTGACTAGAGACACTGTGAGTCCAAGACAAAAAAAAAATAAAAATTTAAATAAAAGCAAATCCAAACAAGGATGCGATTTAAATAATACTAATACTACTAAATACTATATATATTAGTAAATTATTCAAATTTGCTTGCTTCAAAAATCTAAATAGAAAAATCGAATTGGCAATCCTACAAAAAAAAAATATAAAAAAAAAGTTTAAAAATAAAATAAAATCAAAATTTCTTCTTTTTTTTTTTGAACAAATCAAAAATTGGCTCAAAACGAATTGGCATATTAATAAACTATTTTTTTTTATGCTTAAAACGCTTGCATATGCTGCGATCCTTTAGATACATTTGTTAAAACAAATTGTTAATTTCCAATTAACATAAAAAAAACTAAAAAGTGCTTCAAAAATTGGTTATAAAAATAGTTATGGAAATTAACAATATATAATAACATATATAAAAATATTTATAAAAAATATCATATTACTTTCCATACTTTGTATATAGTTCCTTAAGTATAAGTATTGTGCATGTATCTAGTTTAGATATATACTTGATAAGGATTATATTTAATAATCCTTTTTACACAAACTATAAATTTATATATATTAAAAATGATCTCTTTGGAATGGGTAAACTTGGATGAAATCTTTTGGGCTATGGCTTGATATTATATATCTACTCTGACAATTGGGAAAACTTTTGAACTTGTTGTAATGTCTCTCTTCATAAGTCTTATGTACCCTTTTACCCTTTTCTTGTACTGTTACTTTACTGTAGCTTAGGCTTAGTGCAGCTCACGCGCGATTGCCTTAGACTAAGCCTGACACTCACATATCAAAGACTATTCAGCATATCAAAGACTATTCAGAGAGAGACAGAGAGAGAGAGAGAGGAGAGAGAGAGTTTCAAAAAGGGAGTAATGTAATCTTTTATTATAAGAGATTATCCTTTAGTCAACTTACAGTATC
Source organism: Zygothrica quintamaculata (assembly GCA_037044455.1). Lineage (NCBI taxonomy): Eukaryota > Metazoa > Arthropoda > Insecta > Diptera > Drosophilidae > Zygothrica > Zygothrica quintamaculata. The sequence continues at coordinate 85,701 of JBAMBS010001276.1, forward strand.
ATAAAGTTCCCATAACAATTCTCTAAACTAAATGTTGTTATGCTCTACTTAAACAACAAAATAGTTTCAAACTCAAATGCAATTAACTAAAACTTATTTAATAGTTATATTTTTAGATAATTTTAAACAGTTATTTACACTCAACAACACACAAATGTTTTTAAAAGGTTAGAATGTTTAAAAGGTTAGAAATGAGGTATACAATGGGATAATTACTCGCACTTCTTTCAACTTATAGTACAATCTACTTTTAGGCGCGCTAATGCATATCGCAAATTGACGTAGTCGTGACGCATTTACAGTACAATGTACCTCATGTCCTATACAGTATATGTATACCAATCACACACACACACGCACACAAATATATATATATATAAATATATATATATATATATATATTTATATATGAACTTATGAAATTTAATTGAACTAATAAATTTTGTATATTTGCTTCTTTTATACCTCGTGTTCATATAATAGTTGCAAAAAGGGTATAACAAAATGCACTTGCATTAACTGTACTTAAAATAAAGTAACTCAAAATCCTTTAAAACATTAGCTAAGCAGCTAGTTAATATGTTTATATCCTAGACAAAGTATCCTTGGTACATTCTGATCAGTTGCTGATGCTCCTTTTTGTTATTTTCAAATTCAACTTTGATATAGAAATCTACATATTTAATCTTACTTAAATCAACATACTTAAGTAGATTTAATAGTAATTCTGAAGCCTACTTCCTTTTGTATATTGTGAGGTCCTTTTGAATTTTATTTTGGAATAGTTTTCTTACTTTTTTAAATTTGCAGCTCATTTGTTTTTCACTTTGTCATACTTATTGAAGAGTATTTGCTAGTCGTCTTCTATTGATAAACGGTATTTGTTTTGTTTTTTGTTGTTGTTCTCCTTCTCACTTACACACACACACTCAGACAGACATACACGCATACATGCATATATATATATATATATATATATATATACAGTGCTTTAACAAAAACGCATATAGCTGATATATATGTCATAAAGTTTTATTAATAATGAAAATTGTACTAAAAATGGTGGGCCAATTTATTAAAAAGTCTCATTAGCTGACACTCATTGGTACACACACACACACACACACACACACATACATGCACATATATACCCACTCCGGCATGAGTTTTATCGCGCATTAAGCATACGCCACGAGGGCTCTACGGGTGCTAATAACGTAAAAATAATAATAATAATAATAATATGTACGTCCAAACGGGGCGCACACTAAAAAACACAAAAAAAAAAGTAAAAACAGAGAGAGAAAAATGGCGATAAAGTAAAATTTTTCGATATGGACATTATTAAAGAGCATTTCGATGCCTCCCTCCCGCGCTGTTTACCAACAACAGTCACACACACACACACACACACATACCCCCTATACATCACAAAAAAAAGAAGAAGAAGAAGAAGAGTATACATTGAAATAGCCTGGTCAATGCGAGGGGTGGCTTTGTTACTGTAATAACTCCAATGTGAGATTAAGTATTTTTAATGCGAGTGCCAATAAAAATATAAAAATTTCAACGATAAGCCCGATAAGATCGAAATCAATTTTGTTATAATGCACATGACAACAAATATATATATATATATATATATATATATATATATATATATGTGTATATATGTCTGTATAGGTTTGATGATAAACAGTTTAAGTAATCATTTGTGCCATGTGTTATTGAAGCTTTCAATTTACAAATTATTATAAATATATATTTATCCTTTTTATATATTTTTGCGCTCTTTTTTTATGGGTTTTTTTTTTGTTTTGCTGCTTGAAAGTCAAAATCAATAAATTTTCCACATTTTATTTTTTTTTTTTGGGTCTTTTCTCTTTTTTTTTTCTTTGTTTTTGTTTTTGTTTTTTTTTTCGCCATTTTCTCATTTACTTTACGAGTATTTCGTTTCGTTTGCCTTTGGGCTATTCTCTGCGCCAGCGCTGAGCTCATTATTAATATTTTTACATTTTGTATGCCTTTTGATATTTTGGCATAGCAATGGGCCAAGGCGCCAGGACGTCATCTTCATCTTCATTCTCTTTATACTCAACTTCATATACTTCATACTGTATGCTCTGCTCTCCATCTTCATTTTACTACAACATTTTGCCTTATATTTCTCATTCTCTCTACTCAAATATATATATGTATATATATATATATATATATATATATAAATTCCCATTCCCTTTTATATTTCTTCATCGCCTTCGCCTTTGCCTTTGCCTTTGCCTTTACATTCCCTGGTCGACCACTAGACTGGCTGCTTAAGTGTTTTTCTATTATGGCCTTCCCATTTTCCTAGTCCTTTTTACCCCACCAATATTATATTTGCTTTTAAATATTTTGATATACAGCACAGTTGAGGCTTATAACTTGCTCACACACACACACACACACACACACACACATATATATATATATATATATATATACCCAGTTGGCTCATGCGTTGCAAGTGTTTGGCATAAAGAACTCATATTTTGACAAGATAAACTCTATATACAATTTGATATATATAATATATAATATGTATCAAAAGTTTTTATATAATTTATAGATATATATATATATATATATTGTCAGACTTTTTACAAGCCTTAGGCTTAAAATCCCACTTAAGGATGTACAACATCCTTTTTAATAAGAAATTTCAACAGTTCCTTCGCAACTAAAAAATAGTTTGAAAACTTTTTCTATGTATGATATATTTGGTAGCTGGTAAGAAATTGAAAGAGTAAGATGTAAGCAGTACGTATTTCATGCCTTCAAGTCCAACTGGGTACTCAAGTAATCATACGTACACACACACACACACACACACACACACATACACATACACCTACACACACTCACACCTTCATATCACAAGCACACAGATACTTAAGCAGCAGCAATAGAGCTGGCAGGCATTTTCTCATAAAAATTTCGTACTCGAATAAGACGAAGTAGCTGGCACACACACACACACACACACATACACGCATACACATACATATACATACATACATACACATAGAGACAGAGAAGCAAAAAGTAACCCGCAGGCATTTGGATGGGTTTTTGGGTGGATTGGGTAGAGGTGTGGGAAGAAGGAGGCAAAAACTTTGAGGCAACAACAACAGCAGCAGGAGGAGCAGCAGCAGAAGCAGAAGCAGCAGCATGGCCAGAAAAATAATGTAAAGGATGTGCCATGGCGACCGAGACGTAGCCGAGTGTAACTGGAAAATAATATTTTTGCCTCTTTCTGCTGCTGCTACGACTACTACGACTACTACTACTTCTACTACTACTACTTTTACGGCGTAGTATGTAATTCCTTTTTTGTTCTCCTTCTTTTGCTTTCTTTGCGTTTCTTTTGAGTGTCAGAAATGGAAAAGAAAATAATTTGATGGTTTCATAAAGTCGCTGCATGCCGGCTAAATGGGTGTGGGCTGAGATATGTTGGGGGAAGTTAAAGAAAAATTGTGGAGCAGAAGTAGGAGGAGCAGTGGCGGGAGCAGTAGCAGTTTTAGAAGTAGATATGGGGGCGTGTAGAGGAGAGGTACTATACAGCTGCTGCTTTTGTTTGTTTGCAAATGTGTATGTGTGTGTGATAAAATTGCAAACTTCCCCTCTATGCGAACATACATATTATGTGTATGTGATGTGTGTGTGTGTGTGTGTGTGTGTGTGTGTGTTTGATTGTGTGGAAACAAGGACGAAAACATAGCAGCAAAAATTTATGGAATTTTTGTTGTTCTCGTTGTTCCTGTTGTTGTTGTTGTTGTTGTTGTTGCTTATTTTTCGTATAGTTGTGAAAATTTTGTGCGATAGATTTTTTTTTTTGGGCGCTTCAAAAGTATTCGTTGCATACTTTATTGAGTGGATGGAGAGAAGTGTGCGTGTGTCTGCCTGTGTGTGGCTGTGTGTGTGTGTGTGAGATAACGACTGACGATAATGACGATCGTTTTAGCTTTCTATTGCGACTGTCTCACTCACTTACACTGCCCTGCTTCCAACTCTCTGCCTCACGAAACCCGTACACATACTCATCCTCATCCTCAACCTCATCCTCATCCTCATCCTCATCCTCATCCCATTACGCAAAACTTGGCGTTAAGTTCGTCCGGTCAAATACACTTGCATTATTATAAAAATGATTATTATTTCTGCCTCCCTAACCAGAAACACTCACCCACACACACACAAGCAAATGCCTTATATTATATATGTATACATATATATATATATATATATTTATATATATACATTGCTTGTCCTTGTCTGTATATCTGTATATGTGTGTGTGTTTCATTATTAATTTTTCTTGTATTTTTTCCACATTTTTCGTATTTTTATTTTATCATGCCCACACACACACACACACACACACACACACACATATATATACACATGTATACTTATGAGTACAGGGGATGGAAACACACACACACACACACACACACACAAATACAGACACATTTTCATATACACTCACTCATTTTAGTTTATTGTACAAATAATATTTGATAGAAAATATATATAAAATATATATATATATGTATATATATATATATATATATATTTAATGTTGAAACGGGATGGAAAATACTTAGTTTTTTCTCATTGGCTTTCGCTTTTGATACGCTTTAGCGGTTCGCGTTGGGAAATTAATTTTTCACTCTTTCCGCCAATCCTTCATACACCATACTCCATTGAGATGTGAAAGTGAAAATGGTGCTGGTTCTGTATAGTGGGATAGGGCGTATACGGGGGTATAGGGGGGTGGGGCAAGTTGAAAGCACAAAATATATGTATAAAAATTTAACTAAACTTAGGCAAAAGCTAAATCTAAAATGATTGCGAGAATTATTGTGCCTAAGTCTCTATCTCTCTCTCTCTCTCTCTCTCTCTCTCACTCTCTCTTTCGGTGTATGTGAGTGTGACTGTAAGTGTGAGTATATTGTATATATGAAGTGTGTAGATGTTGTGTTGCCAACGTAGCTTCATTAGTTTCTAATGAGATTTCTTACTAATGAGCACCGTATAGAGTATCATTATAGATCCTGCTACCAAGTCAACTGTAAGGAACATGAACATTTTTTACTCACTCCTTGGGGGTGTATCATAATGCGTGGGTTATTGTTGTTAGTGCTAAGCAGTTATATTTTTTTCCCCTCTTTTTGTATTGTGCTTCCTCAGAATTAAAATATAGTTAATTATTATTTAGTTAACAATCTTGAGTGTTGTCTTGAAATAATCAGAAATAAACTTAAAGAAAAAGATTTCAAATTAATGCAGAAATTTTTAGTTAAATTTACAAATTAATTTTAGTAGAAAACAAGAAATTTTATTTAAAATAAATATTAATTATAAATTCATATTTTTATGCTATATTATTAAAAGAAATATATATTTATAACTATTAAAAATATTTATTTATTTTTATTTCAATTGCTTTAAAATGTTGCAGAAAAATATTTGAAAAATTTCTCTTTCTGTCTTGAAATTGCTGCCAACATTTTGCCAAAAAGCAATTAAACAGTTATATATATATATATATATAGATGTGATTACTTGTTGCTAAAAGTCATTCTAGTTAGGTTAATAATCTTCTTGGTTAACTTGTAGAACATTTTATGTCTTTGGTCATTAGGATTAAGCATCAGTTTATTGCCTTCAAACGGTCTTTAATCTTCAATCTTTAATCTAAGAGATGGAGATTGAGTAACTAGTAAACTACAAGAGAATCCTTGAAAATCTGTGCAAACTTTATTTACTGTTCTAATATGTTGATAAACATATATAAATATATATAAATATATATATATATATATCAAGCATTTATTCAGTACTAAATCGAAACAAAATGATAGGTTGCAATATTGAAATTAATTGGGAGAGTAAGCAAGGATTAATTCTAAGGAGGAAAGAATAACATATAGGCTGGTCGACAAAAGATTTGCGTTTTAAAATTGCTATAAAAAAACGAGTATATATATTTAAAAAAAAAATTTTAACCATTTCGCATACCGCAAACCTTCTACTAAATATCTGACACATTGACAATGACATTCGAAATGTCAAAGTCAAAATTATCGATAGTTCAAAAAGCAAACGCTAGATGGGCCACCCTGTAGTATAATATAGTTAACTGAAATTCTAAATGTATGAAATCAGTTATAGAATATAAGAGTTAGTTATACTCTTAAATTAAGAATAAAATAAAATTAAATTAAGATTCTAAATACACTCAAAAATTGCTATTTAATAAGTAAAGTTTCTAGAAATGAAGCAGCGGAAGAATCTGCATAAAAACAGGATAATTTTTAAGAACTTTTTTCATGCTAAGAGTTCAGGGTTTTTAGGTTTTTAAAGAGTATAACTTACCTACTTAAGAGTGCAGCTTACTTTATCAAAATGAAAGAAGAGAACATATTGAAAATTTATAGGAAAACATAAAAATAGCAAGTCAGTAGCAGATATTTTTAATTCATAGATCAGAAAGGGAGAGTTCCAAGGAAGGTTTTGTATTTGGTAAATGTAGAAATAGAATTTTAGGAGTGTTAGGTAATAAAATAGGAATCTAAAACTAAAATTAAGTACAACACTTATAGAGATTAGATAAATACACTCTGTGCTAGCACTAAATCAACAATTACTCTGGTAATCATATATTGGTTTTCACTCTAAAACCAATTTGTCGCACACATTTTGAAACCAAAACAGAAAATGAATGTAAAATCAACCAAAAGAAAAAAAGAAAAAAAAAAAAGGGAACAAAAATCCATCAAGCTATGAACATTTAATGCCCGCCCAACACCCTCCCCCCCCCTTCCCCTTCCTACCTACACCCTCGCATATGTCAGAAACCAAACAGACATCAGCACTTTTCGGTTAAACATGGGGTTGATTTTTGGGTCAGAAATAATTTCAATTTGATTTTCAACAAAAATTATTAATTGTACAAGGATCAAAATTATGGCAGCGCGGGTGTCAGAGTATAAAGTGCGGCATATGCGCGTTGGAGGGCATAAACAATGTTCATGACTATACACAAAGGAATAGGAATAGGGAGTAGGGAATGGAAAGTAATTGTAGTGGAGGGAGTAGTGGGTAAGGGTAGTGGTAGTGGTAGAGGTAAAGAAAGGTACCAAGCAGTAAGAGAGTATACTTAAAATATATATCAATCATATTCTGGCAGTATATTCCACACGCACACAACCACACAAGCCAAAGGCAATGAGAGTATATCAATTTGTAATTAGTTTGAACTTAAATTAAAGGATAATTTTCATTTGCATGCATAGAGTGGGCGTTCTTAGTGGTGCAGCGGTTCAATGGTTCAGTGGTTCAGTGGTTCAATGTACTTAATTTTAAATTTCATTATGATAGGGGCGGGTGATAGCAGTTCACACCCAAAACAAAAAAACAGTATACATAATTATAAGTTGAAAACTATTTTAACTGACCAACAACTATTTAAATGTTTGTGTGTGTGTGTGTGTCTGTGTGTAAGTATGCATGTGTGCGTGTGTGCCAAGCTTTGTTTACATTTCTAGTGGACACGTGTAGTGTCCAGCAGCAACAGACATGCGCCTACTATATGCTTGACCCAATCCCAAAAGCTTTACAAACACACAAACACACATAGAACACTTATCCAATACATGATTATAACTGCGTATATATATATATATATGTGTGTGTGTGTGTGTGTGTTTGTGTGTGGATGCGTGTGAGTAAAAGCGAAAGCGAAAGTGCCGGCATCGGCTATACCGAATCGTATGGCGACCACAACGTCACACAGCAATGGACAAGCCGACATCCCGACATGCCGACATGTGAAAAGTGAAAGTCAATAGCAAACCTTGACCACTAGACGTGTCCAGACAACTGGGACGAAGCATTGGCGCTCTAGCTCCATAGCTATTGCTCTGACCAATGAATTTCAAATGTTGCTTTTGCTGTTGTTGCTGTTGCTGTTGTTGTTGCTGTTGCTGTTGCTGTTGCTGTCGCGGCTGTTGGGCTATTTTGTGCGCCTGGTTCGTTCAACCGCCGGTTTTTCACATTTACGCACACAAATACACAAAGCACACACACACACACACATGCTCACATATGACTTCATAGAACCTCTCAGTGCCGGTGCCGGCTAAATGAGATAGAGAATTAGAGTAAACGAGAGAGATAGAGAGCGTATGCCTAGAAAAGAGAGAAGAGAACATAAAGAGTGTAAAAGTGCGAGAGAGCGAGAGAGAATAAGATGTGTGTATGGAAAAGGGGGGAGTGGGCCTAACAGCAGCCACCAGCCCAACAATACAATGCGCATGCCTGAAAATTGAAACCGATGCAAGAATTCGGACAAGGGACAGGCTACAAGAGATATGGGATATGGGATATATAGTAATAGCACAGCTTGTACTCATTGCGTGGCAGGACAACAGATAGAGAGACAAACAGAGAGACAGAGGTACCAACATGCAGACTAACAGACAGAGAGACAGACAGACAGACAGACAGACAAACAAACAGAAAGGCAGACAGATACGGACGGACAGGACGACCTGGCAAGTCACTTTCGCTTTCCGTGCTGTCATGTGGCTGCTGCTGGTGTTAAGGGGGGGGTTTGAGATGTTGATTTGTTGGATTGTTGGGGTTTTTAGGGTTTCGTTGTACAAAAAAAAGGGGTGGCAAAAACACATATGAAACGCACACACACACACACACAGAACATACAGCCGAAGCCAAGCATCTTCTAAAGTCAAAATCAATCTATCAATCTGTGAGGAACGAAAGCAACACAAATAATGCCTTTGCAGTCGTCTAGGGAGTTTATCTGTTAATTCTTATGTACGTGCAACGATATATATATATATATATATATATGTATATAGAATATATATATACATATCTATATAAATATATATGTTACACATAGTGGTTATATATGGGTTGCTGAAAATATGGAACAAACTTAAAACTCCTGCCTAAAATCAGATTAACCTTAATGTACATATCGAATTTGGGTTATAAAGTAAAGGAATTCCAGTGTTGAGTTGTTCGATTTGGATTGTGTTTGAATAAGAATATGGAGTATAGAGTATAAAGAAAAAGAATATGCAGAACATATAAGAAATATACAATATTTAGTATATATTGTTAAGAGCAGATAGAAGATATATAAAATACAATTAACTCTGAGATATAAGAGATATATGGGAGATATAAGACTTATAGAACTTATAAGATATAAAGGATTTATAAGAGTCATAACAACTATAGAATATACAGTATATATGGGTTATGTATGACGTATTGAATATAAAAGATGTACAGTATATGTAGAAGATTTTGGACATAAAGGATATACAATATATACGACAAAGAGGATATATAGCATCTTTAGGATAGAATATAAGGATTATATATCTTATAATAGACATATAGCACATATAGTACATATATAACATAAAGAACATATATCAGATATACCATACATAGGGGTTATAGAATAATTATGATCTATAAGGTATATAATTGAAGCACCACATATAGGAACTATAGGATATAGTCTAAGACATAGAGAAGATTTAGTAGCTAAGGGATGTATAGGACAAATTGAACATAAAGAACATATAGGTAATAAAACATATATACGAACTAATGGACATATAAGAAAGATGATATTGAATATTGGATGTTGGTTAAAGTATGAAGAATATGGAAAGGAATAGAGGATAGGCTATAGGTTAAATCATATCAATCACTTTATAGAGTGATCCCAGTTAACCCTAAGCTGTTGCCACAAATAATTGATATAATTTGATAATTGCCTGCAAGGATACAATAGCTATTCTATCAGGTATAGCTACCCCTATCCAAATGCAGGATAATAACTTATGTACCGGCAGCAAAGTGAATTGTGGATGAAGGGCAAGATTACTTTTAAGAGGGTCACAAGCAATTGCTTTGTGGTTTGATTACTGTGAAGAAATGTAGTTTTTTATGTTGAAATCATAATAGCTATTAGAATGAGTACATGTCAAATGCACACAACTTGAGACAAGATATGAACACAATAACCGACTGAATACATTCACAAGCATTCACAAGCATTCACAAGCATTCACAACATTCACAGGCAAATCTTATGCGATTTGTATAGGGCGCACCCCATCGTTGAAGTCGGCAACAAAGTCACAAAATTTGTTGAATATATTAGAATAACAAAACAACGATAGCAACAGCAACACTAACAGTAGCAGCAGCAACAGCAGCAACAGCAGCAGCAGTAACAGTAGCAACAACAACAATAACTCCAAAAGGGAAACAGTAGTTGGAAAAACAAATTGAAAAACTATCGAACAATGATAAATTGGCACGAGCACGAAGCAAAAAAAAAAGTCAACATAGTTTGTTAACTATGTGTATGTATGTGTGTGTGTGTATGTGTGCTGGTCTGTGTGTGTATGTGTATGTATGTGTATATTTGTGCGCGTGTGGTGGTTACTAAAAATTTGAAAAGGGGCGGAGCAATAATGGTTTTCCGGGCAGCGGCGTTCAGTTGTCGCCTTGCCTTTGCTTGATTGTAAAAGTCTATGTGTGTGTGTATGTATGTGTGTGTGTGTGTGTTTTTTTTAAGGGAAATTATTTGATTTTTGATATTTTGGGGTGTTTTATTGAGGTTTTTTGGGTGAAAAAAAAAAAAATAGCTGTGGGTTACTGCGGCTATCTCTATGCGGATGTGTATGTGTGTGTGTGTGTGAATGGAAAACTATTAATAGTGCTGCGGGGTGTGTATTGATACATTTATGTCTCAGTATGTATGTATGTATGTGTGTGTATGATTTTAGTATCAATGTTATTGCTGTTTTGATTTCGCGCTTGTAACTGCTTACGGCAAGCGTTTTGACATTTGTTTTCATTATTTTTTTTCTGCTGCGTCATGCGGCAGTTGATTACGAGCGAGCCACTTGGCAGGACACGAGCAGCAGCAGCGAAGTGCGCATGCGCCAGCGACTGTTTAAACGTCGCGTAACTTAACGAACTTTTCAAATACACTATAAAAAAAAAAAAAGAAGAAAAACTCAAAACAAACTTTAAGCTTCAAGTGCGAAACGTTCAAAGTTGAATTTTTAAATTAAAAAAAAATAATTTTTTTATTTTTTTGTTTTTCTCTCTATCAAAACAAAAAGTGTTTCTATTGCAAAGGAAATTAATGAGTATGTGTTAGTAATGTGCAACAAATAATAACTACATATGATACCTATATATATATACATCATTAATATATATATATATATATATATATATATATATATAGTGGGGTATAAAATGTGTTTACACTCTGCTGTGGGCACATTCATTTAAGTAGACGAAAAGCCGGCAAAAAGGAATCAAATGAAATAACATCAAACTACCTTTAGGCTTTATAAAAATCCTAACCACACACACACACACACACATATACAAATGGAGCACATCCTGGCAGGCATTTTTGTTTAACTCCTCAAAGTACCAAAAGTGGGCTGTATGTGGGTGGGTGGCTTTTGGTTAGAGCAGGGGAGAACCTTTACTGCAGAAATTGTATAAAAGCAAAGTCAACAACAACGACAACAACAACAACAGCAACAACAACAGCAACAGCAACAACAACAACATCTATAAGAGAACCAATTTCCAACCATGGAAACTTAATTTATGTCTGCAGCATAGTTGAGAATATTTTTCTTCTGCCTTCAAGTCGAAAAATAGGGGGAAAAAAACGAAAAACGAAAAAAAAAAAAAAATTTATTTTTGCTTCTTTTTTTTTTTTTTGGGTTTATTTCGACATTTTTGCCTTTGCCACGTTGCCTGGCAGCTTGTCCGTCTTACGTCGCTCGTCTTTCGTCTTGCGTCTTGCTTCTTGCGTCTTGCTTCTTGCGTCTTGCGTCTTGCGTCTACGGTGTGCCATCCTGCCTTGGCGTACACCTCCCACAAATTTTTTTTTTCTCCTTTTTTTTTTTTTTTTTGGGCCGTCTTCGTGTCGTTGTCGGCTTCCTTTTGCTTTCTTGAGAATCAAATTTATTTTACCAAGTCATGTTGAAGAAAATTTTTATAAGTTTTATGCGCAGTTGAAGTGATGGTGTCAGAAGGGTGTGGGTGTGGGTGGAGGTGGAGATGGAGATGGAGGTTAGGCTGTGTTGTGTTGCCTTGGATTGGGGTACGGCTGGTAGGTGGAGGGGGTGTTAGGCATTTGTAGTGTAAAAGCAATTGGGTAAGGGTAACAGCAATGGGTAAGGGGAAAGTGCGGCTGGTTGCCAAATATTACATTGTATGTGTATGTGTATGTGTGTGTGTGTGTGTGTGTGTGGGTGGGTGGGTTGAATTTTTTCTTACGTTTCAGTTTGGTTTTTGGCTTGCCTGCTTGGGTGAGTCCAAGTAAAACTTTGAGTGTATATATATATATATGTATGTGTGTGTGTGTGTGTGTGTGTGCTTGCCGAAGAAAATAAGCAAAATTTGTATTCCTTAAATCGGATGACTTTGTATAAATTTTCGTGTGCGGCAATGGGGTTGCAAGTGTATTTGTGTGTGTGTGTGTGTGTGTTGTGTTGTGTATGCTTTGTGGGTGGCAGCTGGGCGTTTGGCTACAAAAACATACAAAAACTTTTCTATACATATAATATATATATATATATATATAATATATATAAGATGTGTATGTATTTAAGCTGTGCGCATGTATTTGTGTACATAATGGAAAAATTTTTCATAGAATTTGCACAAAAATGAAAAAGTGCTGGGAGGAAGGCAAAAAAAAAAAAAGGAAAAAAAATTACAGAGCACAAGGCAAAAGCAGAAGAAAAATGAAATTAAGCGCATAAGGAAATGAGACACAAAATGTTGTATGCCAGCTTTACATGTGTGCGTATGTGTGTGTGTGTGCGGGGGGGGGGGGTACAACATTTTTGGCAACATACTTTGTGGGCATCAGGAATAAAATTGAATGGAAGCTTAGTACATAAGCAGCAAAAGTGGATGGAGACAGAGTGGCAGCAGGACTTGTAGCTAGAGCATAACACGATTTAAGCTTGAAGCTATGTTCATGTTGTAGGCTACCCAATAGTCTTTTATGCCAACTAACTCTCCCTCCCTACCAACCTCCCACCCTCCCCACACACCAACAAACAGCCTAAAATTCTGTCCACCTAGAAACTCACATACTGCCACACTCTGACACACTCTGTCTCTTTGGTATGACATCCCCCACCCCCCACTCGCCCGCCGCTGTACACTTCTATATATCTAACGTAGATAAATACATATACATATACACACATACACACATATGCACACATGTGACCCACACAACCAGTTGTACTTAAACCCAATAAAATCCCTCGTATTCGGCTGGCATGCTTAAGCTTCCTGCAACTTTAGACACCCAATTAGTTTGGGGCTTCTTTAATTAAAATGCTGTACAGTTAGCTCTTATTTATTTATACATATATACATACATACATATACTTATATATATATATATATATATATATACATATTTAATTTTTTTTTCTTTTTTTTTGTATGTTTTTATTCACAGTAATAACATCCAAAATGGCCGCATCCATTTATGCCACCCCACCCCCAGATCTGAGCAGCGAGGATACAGCGCTCTCCGATGTCTCCAATTCATCCACACTCAACACAAATCGCGGCGGTGGCAGCGGCGGCAACAGCAGCAACAACAACCACAACAATTGCCACAATTTGCAGCCACATGAAGCCACAGTAGAAGCAACAGCAACAGCAACAGCAGCTACAACAACAGCAATACAAGCAGCAGCATTAACAACAGTAACAACAGCAGCATCACAAGCAACAACAATGTCACCCACACAACAACAACAACAACAACAACAACAACAACAACACATGGATATGGAGTCAAAGTCAAAGTTACCAATGGCAAACGCCACGGGAAGCAACACAAATGAGACAGACATGGATGCAGATATAACAGAAACAGACGAAAATGATATGGAAACGGGCGATATGGATACAGAGGGAGCCATAGATCCAACGGCAATGGCCGCAATGGCTGCTGCTGCTGCAAATGCAGCAGCCATGCAGCTGCAATTATTGGAGGCACTCAATGATGCGGCCAAAAAGCGACGCAAACAACACAATCCCAGTCGTCTGGAGGCGCTTAATCTGAGTGGCAATGATATTGATGATGTTGTTGCTATAGCAGCCAGCAATACAGAGCAAACAACAGCAAATGTTGTTGTTGATTATGAGGAGAAATTATCGAAAATGTTATTGCCCAAGTCGATTGAGAAGCTAAAGGAAACATTTGAGCTGTTGCAGCAGCAAAAGCTACAGCCTGAAGACATATCAGATGCAGAGGAGAAACAACAGCACCAACAACAACAACAGTTACTTCAGCAACAGCAACAACAACAGCAGCAACAACAACAGCAACATTCAAACATGATGAATCCCTATCAAACCTATTGCAAACAGTGTGGTGAAAATTTTGAAACAGAATTCAAATTAAGTTTGCACATGTTGCAGGATCATCAGCAACATGCACAACAGCAACTGCAGCAACAGCAGCAACAGCAACAGCAATTAACAAATCAACAGCAGCAACAGTTGTCCAGTGATGAACCGATGGATCTACTTGCCTCCATTAAAGTTAAACTGGAACGTGCTGACAGTCCCACACAGCTAGAGCTGCAGCAACAGCAGCTAGATTTGGCCAATGGCCATGCCAACAACAACAAGGAGCATGAGCATTGGCTGCAGTTAATGGCACAGCAACAACAGCAACAACAGCAACATCATCAACAGCAATCCACATTGCCAGGCATGCCGCCAGCCTTTGCCTTCACACCAGAGGCAGCTGCACTCGGCTGGCCATTGCTGGGCATGCCCGGTTTTGGGGGCGTGGAGGGCCTCAATCGGCCGCCATTGCGCATCTTCAATCCGGAGGCATACTGCGAGCTGTGCAACAAGGAGTTCTGCAACAAATACTTTCTCAAAACTCACAAGGCCAATAAGCATGGCATCTTTGATCCTGTCGGTGATTTGAGTGCACCCAATAATAGCATCAGCAGCATTGGCCTCAACATCAGCATCAACAACAACAACAACAACAACAGCAACAACAACAACAATAATAATAATAATAGCAACAATAATAATAACAGCAACAGCAGCAACAACAACAACAGCGGCAGCAATAACAACACAAACAACAACAGCAACAACAACAACAACAGCAGCAGCAGCAGCAGCAGCAGCTCAACTTCCATCTTTCAACAATTGCAACTGCCACGCGAGCAACCACTACAGAAGCCAGAGCCACAATTAACACCACCAGCACCGCCAGCGGTGCACTGTGACATTTGCTCAAAGCGTTTTACCAACGTCTTTGCTATGCGTCGACATCGCGCCAAACAGCATGAACCCACCACGCCCACGCCCTCACCCACGCCCCAAGTGCGACGTGGCAGTCCCAATGAACAGACACAAGCCGCACAGGCGCCTCCGCAGGCAACGGCACAGCATGTGAAGCAGGAACTTACGCCGGATGCACAGCCCACCGAACTAAAGCCCTATCAACTGCCGGAAGGCTTTCGCGAGGATTTCACTCTCGAGCAGGAAGACGTGGCATTTGCCCCGCCGCCACGCAAGCTGCCACCACAGTTGCAGCAACAGGCACGCGAAGCCAATTGTGCACCAGAGAAACTGCGTCGTCTTGGCGTGCTACTGCCAGAGGCATTCTGTGAGCTATGCTGCAAGGAGTATGCCAATAGATACTTTCTACGCACACACAAATGGAAGCGACACGGCATCTTTGTGCCACCCGAGGAGGCATTACAGCCCAGCCAGGGTAAGGATGAACAGACACTGGTGCCAGCTGGCTGGCCCTTTATGCCGCTTAATCTAATGCTGGCCAAGGCAGCTGCCGATCAGGAGCAGCAGCAGCAGCAACTGCAGCAGGAACAGCAGCAGCAGTCAGATCAGGAGCAACAAATTGATGAGGATCAGCAGCAAGCCGATGAACAGCCAAACAAACGCATCAAATTGGAACCCTTCGATGATTCATCCAGCGAAAAGGTGGATAGCTCTGTCATGGGGCTACAGAATCTACAGAAGCTACAATCAATGCTGCAGCAATTGAATGATTTCAATGGCAAACGTCCCTTGCCCTGCCATCTCTGCGGGCGAGAGCTGGAGCATCAGTATGCGCTGCGTGCCCATCTGATGACGGAGCATGCTGGTCAGCTGTTGCCCGAGGGTCATCCTATGCTCTATCAGCAACAGCAACAGCAACAGCAGCAGCAGCAGCAGCAACAGTTACAACAATTGCCGCTTAAGCTATCACCGCTGGGCGGTGGTTCACCCACAGCCATAACCACGCCCACACCCAACGAGCTGCGCTGCCAGCAGTGTGAACGTGAGTTTGCCACAAGCCAGGAATTTAAGCAACATATCGCCGAGGTGCATCTGGGCCGCATACCAGGCAGCAGTCCACTGCGTGAGGGTTACTATACGCCAGAGCGTGCCACAGTTGCGGCTGGTGGCGGTGTCGGTGCCGCACCAGGCCCACCGCGGGCTGCCTACACCATAACGCCCACCTCAAGCTACTGTGAGATATGCAACAAGGAGTTGTGCAATAAATATTTCATGAAGACGCACATGCAACGCATGCATGGCATTGAGATTGAGAATGGCGCACAAATTGGCGGCGTTGTCTGCAACATATGCAACAAGGAGCTATGCAGCAAGTACTTTCTGCGTGTGCACAAGCATAATACACATGGCATTATTGAGGATGGTGCACCATTGCCGCAGCCGCGTGGTCAGAGCAGCGCACAGAATGGCATAAAGCTCGATGCACAGCAGCAGCAGCAGCAGCAGCAACAGCAGCAACAACAGCAGCAGCAGCAGCAGCAGCAATTGCTTGAGCCTGAAGTAAATCTAACCTCACTTTCTGGTGATAACAATACTGGCAATGAGCTATGTCCACTCTGTGCCAGACAATTCCGTAGCGCCAAATGGTTACGCACCCATTTGATGAATGAACATGGTGCAGCTGGCATTGAGAAGCTGCGCGAATTGGAGCAGGCAACATTGAGTCTGGGTGCAGCAAGCAACAGCTCCAATAGCAAACCAAATAGTCCAACGCTCAAAATACCCAATGGTAATCCAACAGCTGGCAGTCCAGCCAATAATCTTGCTCAGGCGCTGCAGAATGCACAGCAGCAACTCTTTGGACAGATGCAAATGCCAAAGGGTATGCCGCTGCCATTGCCATTGCCAGGGATGTTTGAGCAGACGCCAAGATTCAAGGAATATCAGTGTTCGCTGTGTCCATTCACGACGCCCTATTATGCATTCCTTTTCATACACGAACGTTCCCATGCATTGCTCAACAATGGCGCCGATGGTAGGGAGGAGGGCAATGTGGCAGCCGAAGCGGAGCCGCCACGTAATGAGCTGAGGGATAGATCTTTTGCCTTGGTGCAGGGCAAGGCAAGAACTAAGCCAAATCGAGATAGAAACGATGTGGATAATATTGAGCCCACGAATCTAACCACCAACAGCAACATTAATACAAATACCAACATCAACAGTAACAGCAACAGTAATTGCAACAGCAACAGTACAAGCAACAGCAACATAAAGCCACGCACACCAACACCAACAGCAATTCTATCGCCAGGTGCAAGTATACCAACAATTGCTGCCTCACCTAAAGCACGTTCAGCTAGCGTCACACCAATACCAAGACGACGCAGCAGCACAAGCAACAACACCAACAACATTATAACCATAACATCAACATCAACAACACCAACAACAACTCCAACAACAGCAGCAGCAGCAGCAGCCACAACAACAACAACCAACACAACAACATTCAAGCCAGGCACACCCAATGGCATTGGAGCCCAACGTTCAGCGGCCACATCACCCTTTGAGATATGCACCGATCTGGCCAATGGCAGCGGTAAACCCGCCAGCTATGCCCAGCCAGATAAAGCCGAAGAGGCATATCAGATGCAAGCCTTTCATCTATCACCAGCCGATGCCGATGCAGAGGGTCTCTTTGCTCCAGCACTTGTCTATTTGCCGGTGCGCATGCGTACCTCTGAGTCGACAACACTTAGCTTTAGGCTGACACCAGCCTAGGCATGCCCATAATTATGCATAACCTAAAGGGTAAAGGTGTTACCACAGTCACAACACAACAACAACAACAACAACAACAACCACAACAACAACAACAACGACAACAGTCAACCATCAACAATCAACACAATACAAAAGTAAAAGTGTTGCCAGCGTATGTAAGTTAATCCCTTGAGTTTTGTTTAGAACCATTTACCACATAAATATATAATATATATATATATCAAGATATATATATATATATATATATATAGCTCAATGGTGATACTTCTAGGATTAATCTCACTTCCGTACAAGCCTACAAATTAAACTATATATATACTTTTTATTCCAATCTAAAATTTAAACATAAGTTAAAGCTTTAAGCAAAAATATAAATATATAATTTTTTTTTTTTTTTTTTGAATTAAACAAATAGAAAAAACAGAAAGTCAGTTAAAATATTTGATTTAAGATTTCATTTCATTTCATGAACTTAGTTTAATCAAATCAAAAGTCTATGCCATTGAGCTATATAAAGAAATTTTACAACTGATCCGAGCACAGTGCCGTTCAGCAGTAAACGTACCCAACCCCAGCCCCAGCCCCCAGTTAACCAACATAAGAAGACAAGACAAAATAGTGGAACTACAAAAGACTGAGTGCGCATATTAGTTGAGCTCATTATAAAAAAAAAAAAAACAAAAACAAAAAAACTAATAAAAAAACTTTATATACATATTACAAATGAAAGAATAAAACCTATAGCCGGAATCATATATATATATATATATATATGTATATAAAGTAACACTAATAGAATCGTATACGGATCTGGTGCTAGTACATATATCCGGTATATACATGAAAATCAAAAAAAAAAAAAAAAAAACAAATATTGATATGCGTTTTGTGTATAACATGAAACTCAATACTAAACCTAACCAAAAAATGAAATAAAATAAAACAATATAAACTATAACAAAATACAACAAATTACATATATAATCCAACAAGAACAAGTCCGTTTCAGCTGGCAACACTAAATGCTAAAAAAAAAAAACAAAAATAAAACTATATATAAAAGAATAGCAAAAGCAAAAGAAAATCAAAAAATATATAAACTTATTTTTTATAAAATCATAATAACAGTTAAACAATGCATAATATATAAAGCAAAAAAAAAAAAAACACATACATAAACCTAACATAAACATAAACATAAACATAACATAATAAACCATACAAAACGTAACGTGACATGCATAATACATAACGTAACGTTGCATAACACATAACATACATATATATCTATATCTATAGTGATTAATATCAAAGTTCCTATGCGTAATAGTAATTTTTAAAAGCCATTAACGTATCGTATCGTAAACAAAGAGTTGAGTAGTGCAAAAGGAGATGAAGAGAAAGCGACAGAGCGAGAGAGAGAGAGAGAGTTACAGCAGAGAGAATTAAGTAAAAGAGTTAGTCAAAAGGAAATTTAAATACGTACATAAATCATAAGTTGCTAATGATACTTCATTATAAAAAGAAGCAAAAGAGAAATGGAAAAGCTAAAGGAAAAGTACATATGGTTAAAGGGAAAGTGCAGCAATTGTGTTTGGGTTCTAATGAGCAACATATAAAAATATATATGAATATATATATATATATATATGGTTGGGTGCGCTTAGTACTATAAATGGGATTTGCTATATAATATAGTAGTGCTATCTAACTAACTAGTTATATGTACAAACTAGAGTTATCCATACAAGAAGGAATTTTATGCACAAAATTTGCTCAAAAATCAAAAATCAAAAATCAAAAACCAAAAAAAAAATGTAGCTAAAATCAAAATGGGGCTTAGTGAGCTAAGGGAAAATGTCAAAGGAAATGAAAGAACAGTTGCAATGCTTATGCTGTGTGCGTGTAGTGTCATATACAATATATATATATATATATATATATATATATATATACAAAGTAAAAATGCATCAAATTGACTGCAAATATTTGCAAAATAAAAGTTTTTTGTTTTAGCTTAATATTGTTCAAGTTAAAGCAGCTTTACTGTACTTACTCTTACAGCAAAATATGAAAATTTTAATTTCTATATATTTTTTTTACTACAAAACTTCAACTTCAAAACTTTTTTACTTTAAACAAACTCAATTACTTGCTCTATAATCAAAAATAAATATATATATATTTATCTAAATACTTCACATTATTTGCAAACTTTAAGTACAGCCTATGCCAAAACATATACACTAACACACACACACACACACACACACACAATGTAGATGTATATATATATAGAGTTAGAGCGCAACAGCAGGCCTATATATGACTTAGGTATAGAAACGATTTTGTGTGAATACAAATATATATATATATATATAATAAAGGCGCCAGTAAAGATTTTTTTTCTATGTTTTCCAAGCAGCAGGCAAATACGAACAACTCAGGGCAAAAGTACAACAATGTTAGTACTTTTTATATACCATAAACAAAAAAAAAAAAAAAACACAAATTATAAAGTAAATTACATAAAATAATATATGAGAAAAACAAAAAGAAAAAACACATAACAATTAAATAAAATAAAATAAAGATTATAAAAAAAAATAAATATATAAAAAATAAGCAAATGAATTAACAAATTAAACATATTAAAACAAAAGTAAGAAAAGAAAAAGAAAATAAAAATAAAATGCTACCTCAGACGGACTTGAAAACAATAATTTAAATAAATGAATTTATATAACAATATATGAACATTTATGAGAAAAAAAGAAAAAAAAACAAAAACAAAAACAAAACATAAGCAACTTATAGAGCAGCAGAAGTAAATTAAATTTTTAGTAAATTTACCTCAAAACAAGAAAGAAAACAAAAAAAAAAATCAAAAAGGAAAACATAAAAAAACTCCAAATTACACACACACACGAAAAAAAAACGCACAACAATCTTTATATATATATATTATATTAGACTTTAGTATATATATTAGTTATTTAATTTTTTTTTTTTTTTGTCTAATTTACAAATTTAGTTTTAATTTTAAGTAAAACATTCCAAAGCAAAGAAAAGAAACCAAAACAAACAACTGACCAAAGTACACGATGCTAGTCACAAAACTATAAACACATAATAATAAAACGGAATTCTAGTCAAATAGTTTTTGTTAAGAGACTTTTTGCTGCTTAAATGGCCTGGCCTTTAGAGCAGAAAGTTTTTGGCTAACAGCTTATACATAATTATATACATATATACAAATACCAATAGAAAGTAAATCAGTTTCTTTTTACTGCTGTTTAAGTCAAGGCACATTCTATACATATTATTTTTTATTTATAGTTAACTAAGAAGCAACTGGAGCTAATGCAATAGTTCTAGCAAAGTCAAAGAAAAAAAAAAAACCAAAAGAAAAATAAGAATTCATATACAAAATCTGCCAGAAAATATATATACTATATATATATATATATATAGACACAGCGATGTTAATTTAGCTATATTCAAAACAAAAAAAAAATTTTTTTTTTTTAAAAGAAAATTTTAAAATGCTGCGTGCCTTTTAGCAATTGCATCGCTGTGCTTCAAACTAATACAAATGAAATGAACAGAACTAAAGTTAAATTAAAACATAATTAAAATAAACTAAATTAAATTAAAAAGACATAATAATATCAACAAAACTATAAAAGCAACAAAACAAAACAAAACAAAACAAAATATTTAGTTTATAATTTTCCCATTTACAATTTAAAACATATAAAAAAAAAAAAATAAATTTATTAATTTAAATATATATTTTATTTTTATTTGAAATTATTTTATTTATGCTTTATTTACTTATTGTATATATTAATAAATATTTTTTGTATTTGTTAAACTTGAGTTTTCTTTTATTATTTTTATATATAAAAACTAGCCCAAGCCTTAGCTTGTTATTGCCTACATTTTCATCTAAAAAAAAAATATAGAAAATGGAAAAAAATAAGACTAAAAGTTAATTGAAAATCTTGTCTCTGATTGCATTCAATTGATACACAATTGTGAACCTTTTTTTTCTTTCTTTTGAGAATTTTGATTTTCTATTTTTTTTCCCATTTTTTTTTTTGCTTTTTCATATTTTATATTGATATTTGGTATAGGGGCATTTACTTTATGCCGGTTC
This sequence comes from Zygothrica quintamaculata, assembly GCA_037044455.1. Taxonomy (NCBI): domain Eukaryota; kingdom Metazoa; phylum Arthropoda; class Insecta; order Diptera; family Drosophilidae; genus Zygothrica; species Zygothrica quintamaculata. The sequence continues at coordinate 108,085 of JBAMBS010001276.1, forward strand.
AACGCCTTTGAAATGCCTCAAATTGATTTTTAATTTCATTTTTTCTTTTTTTTTTTTTGTTAGCAATTTGTCAAAAATATATAATTCATGTTAATTGATTCTTTAAAGTTAGGCAGCTGTTATAAGTACAAATCTGTTTTTCATATTCCATTATACCAATACATATATCCATGCTATCTATATGCCATAAATAACAGCAGCAGCAGCAGCAGCAGCAGCTAGTGGCACCCTCATAAAAAAAGTAAGCACCGTTTCCGGCTCAACCCCCACGCAGAGCTGATTAGTCGCTGGGTATTTGCTTAAAAGAAAAACTATATAAAAAAGTTTGAAAAAAAAAACCCTTAAAATGATTAGTGAAAAACCAAAAAAGCAAAACGCGATAAGAAAAAAATTCAAAAAAACAAAAAAAACAGAAAGAAAGAAAAGGAAAAACAACTGAAAAGAGAGAGTAAAAGAGACAGTTTTTTGGTCAAAATGCAGCCGCCTGTCAGGGGTCAAGCTGAAAATTTTTCATAGAAAATTCAAATTTAGCAGCTGCTGCTGCTGGTAGTTAAACTAAAACACACACAATCTTATACATATATGCATATGAGTGTCCACTATATATATATATATATATATGTGTATATTTAGTATAAAAAAGTTGCCTAAATTATAAGTTGCATTGAATGTGTGCAACATTTGCTGAAGGCACACACACATAATAATAATTAGAAATTCTCCCTCGTTTCTTTGAGTGTATCCACTATATAGTGGTTAACTTTCTAAATGTCCAGGGAACTACCCTTAGTACTTAAGTTTCTGCACACTTTTTCCACATTTTTCCATTTTTGCATCTTTTTTTTTTTTTTTCATTAATTATTTGTCACGTGTCCATGCAAATTTCATCTCATTGATTATGTCTAGGACATACGATACTTTCACTGTTCGAGCATCAATTGCAATTAAACACACACACACACACACACACACTCATGTATGTGTATGTACGTGTGTGTGTGTACTGTATTGATATTAGTTGTCCACGGTTACTTGGCCATAAATATCAACCCTCCCCAAAAGGATGATATTCAGCCAATTGTGCACCCTCCATGCAAATTTTGTTTTATTTTATTTTATTTTTTTTTTATTTGTTGCCTGTCCAAATTTGTTTCTTTCCTTTTCTTTCTTTCCTTTTCCTTTACAATTTTTTTTTTTGATGAGTTTTTCCTATAGTTTCTATTGAATTTTTATGGCAATTTATAATGGACTGGCATTTTTGGCATTGTCCTCGTAATCCTCTGCCAGCAACAATTGCCAAAAAGTCGTTCATGCAACAGCGGGTGATTCGTGCCCTACCCTGCCCCATCCCTCCACCTCCTACTTTTGCTACTTCAACTGCGATTGAGGGCTGTTTTCTAGCCCACAATTTGCATGTTTAAAAATTGCCTGCTACTGCAGGCATACACACACACACACACACACACACACACATACATCTATATATACATGTAAACATGTGTATGAAAAATGAAAAATGCAATTTAGTTTTGTACATCAACATAAACTATTTCCATTGACATTTCATAAGGTTTTTCCCCCCCCTAAGGGTGTGCTGCACATCTTACTGAAAGTTTCAACGATAATGTGCAAAATATGCTGCAACATTTACTGCAAATTTTCTATGCAAATTTAAGCATTTCAGACATAAAAATAAAATCACATTAATACGATTCATTGACTATAGCTTGGGTTGGTTTTCAGTTTTTCCTCTTTATTTTCATTTATTATATATTTCTTTTTGATTTCTTTATGCGTTACAATGACACACGGATAGAGCGCACAAATCAAAATCAAAATCAAAATCAAAATCAAAATTTTAATTAATATATATATACATATATGTATATATATATATATGTATACATATATACTTATATACATGCATATGTAAATGAATAAGTAAACAATTTTACAAAGAACTTGCAACGTACCTTTAAAAAAAAAAACAAAAACAAAAAACGAGCATAAATCAAAATTTTAAGCCGCAGACACAAAAAAAAATAATATATATATATTAAAATAAAAATTATAATTGTTGTCTGTAGAGCTGGAGCAGAGAATCAAAAACATTTTATTAGAATTAAGAAAATTATAAAATAAAAAGAAAACTTCCCTCAACAAAAGAAAACCAAAAAAAAAAAAAAAACAAAACACTTGGAGAACAAACAAAAAAAAAAATCAAAATTCTTACTAGCATTTAGTTTTAAGCAAAATTCAAAAACAAAAAAATATATAAATATATATATTAAAACAAAAAATTTAAAAAAAAAAATCAAAAACAAATTGAACATTTATTGCATAAAAAAAATGATGTTAAGTTAAGAAAGAAGAAGAAGACGAGCAAAAAATCAAAATTATTAAAAATCAAAAACAAAAATTGCCTCGAGCGAAAAATCAAAATATTATATTAAAAATATGACAAAAACCCCAAACTTTTTTTTTTGCAATTGGCAAAATATATATATATATATATATATATATATTTATATTAAAAAATATATATATATATATATATGTATGTATGTATGTACAAGTATATATGTTATATTTAACATTTTACTCTTCAAAAATAAAAAAAAAATTTAAAACCAACAACAAACTTTGTTATTATATAAAAATTTATGTGTGAAAACCAAAAGTAAAAAAAAAATACCAAAAAAAAAAAACAAACTTAAAAATAATTATTTATATTTATATATATATATAAATATAATGTGTAACAAAAATTGAATAAAATAAATAATAATAAATATTATGAACAAGAGCTAAATCAAAAGCAGTAAATAATAACTGTCACAAGCCCCTAACCCCAATACCAGCCCTCCCACCTCCTTCCCCTTTCCCTTCCCTTAACCCCTTCCATACTTACCCAACAACAAAAATATATATATATATATAATTTCCCAATTTTTGTCATTCGATTGTAAGCGAGCATTTATCAAAATTGTATGTGTTTTAATGATTATATTAAATATATATACAAACATATATATATATATATATATATATATATATATATATATATATATATATATATATATATATATATATGTATATATATTATATGAATTTAAACCCATTAAAATATAACAGAAAAATAAAAAAAAAAATACCAAAATTTGTTTTCAATCGAATTCGTACGTGCCATCATCTTAGTGCTCAGCCTTGGGATTTTTTTTTGATTTTCTTTGATTTCCTTTTTTTTGGGGGATTTTGCTTAAAAAAAGTTGTCGACCCTTGAGAGTACAACTACCACCAGCAGAAGCAGCAGCATTATTAGTAGCCCATGTTCTGTGTGTTTAGTTAAACCCCTCGCTATTCTACTCTATAAAAAGTAAGAAGAAAAAGAAAGCAACAGAAATACATACACACACAGGACACACAGGACACAGTGTTGTATGAAATCAGTGTATGTCAATATTTGTATTAGATTGTAAGTATGTCTTATCAATAATTTTTGTTAAGACTTTTCATATTGAAACATTGATTGGGGTGTGCCTGGCGCGTGTTTCTGACAGTTCTATAGTAATAGTTTTTGATGTACTTTATCCTGTTTCCGTTACAGTTTTCCAAAAAGTCTGTTTGATAATCCTGCAAAATGTTACATCTTTTTCATCTTCTAGCTAAATCTTTAATCGTACTATATATATAAATATATATATATATGTATGCATAGTATACATAAGTTCTAAATATATATATATATAATTTGAGTCATCCACTGTTGCTGTTGCTGTCGTGTCGTCAATCCAATTCTCAAGTTTGTTTGTTTTCCTTATTGCTCGCCCCATCAACACTTTGGGTATCTTTACTCCGTGGGGGATATACTGTATGTATACAACTATAATGAGCTGTCGAGGCTAAGTGGCCTGTTTTGACCAGTTCTCTGCTTGTGTCAATTGATAAAAACATACTCACACACTTAGACTAACACATTTACACACTTATATACACATACAAACACGCATATATATATATATATATTTATATATACAGTTACTCACAGTAAGACCATTTTTTATTCTGTTAGTTTGTGACAAGCTTGGGTCATTAACTGTAAAGAAACAACTTGAAAATTAGTTTTTAATCGATTTCACAATCACACACGCAGCTAACTACAAATTATATGCCCATACCATAAACAATACACCCACAAGCACACACACACACACACACATACACACACATACACATACACATACAACATATTGTATATATATAGACCAATATACATTCTATAGCATAGACCACCTACACTTTGGCAGGCTACCAATCAAATATGTATATGTTTTTGTGTGTGTGTGTGTATATATGCATGTGTGTGTCTGTGTGTGTGTATATATATATTCTGTGTCTGTATGTGTGTATATAATTTGGACTCTCAATTAAATTGTTCAGGCGGAGGCAACGACTACGACAACGGCGCCAAACACAAACACAAATAACGTACAACAATTTTGTCACCATATGCCTTAGCACCATACCCGTACATCAGTGCTCCAATACCCTTTAAGAATAACCCTATAGGGTTGTCTAGTTAATGTATGAAATGCAGTTAAAATATATGTTAACATTTTTCTATATAAAACTGTAACTTTATGCAAGTTATTTTTATGACAAAAATCAATGAAAAGGCAGCAGCAGCTGGGAAAGCGCTTGGATATATTAAAGGGTATCTTGGGTTCAATATAAGTAGCTTAAAATACCCTGTAAAAGGTAAAAACTGAATTACACAAAGCATTAAACTGTATTAAGTTAAAAAAAATATAAATTTAAATAAAGTATAAAGAAAATAGTGAGAATACTGAAGTGTGGCAAGAAATGTTGCTTTGCAATAGGGAAATGTTTTGAGAAGTAAAAACAGATCTGTAATTATATATAATACTATATATAATATATACATAGAAAAATTCAATCTATTATAGTGTTAAATATATATAAATTTATATAAAAATGTGTTGGCATAGAAATAAGTTGCTGTTGTACAGTAGAACCTCATCAGAGAACTTGGCCAAGATTTCTCTCATTATCTCTGTGTGTGAATTGCCTTTCACTTGTGATTGAAGCAACTTCAATGCTATATAGACTCTTTATATATGTATATATATATATATATATAATTTACAGGATATGTTTTGCGTTTGGTTGCAGTTAGATTATTGCCTTTTAACTTGTTGTTGTTGTTGTTGTTGTTGTTGCTATCCTCAATGCAGACCAAATGGTCATAAGTCCTTGGAGCGGCGTGTTAAAAACCTAAACAGGGCACGCCAGGCAGTCAACATTATTAACAACAACAACAACAACTAGTAGTAGAACAACAACAACAACAACAATAACAACAAACTTTAATAATTTAACTTATTATGGATTTTTGTTTGGAAAATATTTTGGTTGCCTCCACCATAAGATATTTTCCAGTCGTGCGGTGAGGGTGGAAAATTTTAGTTTTTCGTTTTCAGTTTTTCCCAAATTTCTTTTCGTTATTTTTGTTTTTTTTTTTATTATTGTATTTGCTATGGCATATGCACATTAGAGCTGAAATGTGGCAATTTAAATAAATGACGCGAATGACACGCACCAAGAGGGGAAACAAAAATAGAAATAAGAATAGGGAACAGGATACAGCAGCAGGAGCAGGAGCAGGAGCAGGAGCAGGAGCAGGAGCAGCAGGAGTTAACCCAGAAGCAGAGCTTCAGCAATGGCAATGAGTTTTGTTAATGAGTTTTAAGAACGCAACTAACGTTAACATTTTTAAATCATTTATATATATATATATATATATATATAATGATTAAAGTGGGGGAAGGTTGAAAAAGAGAGAGAATAAAATTTTTTGGTTTTTTTATTTTATGTTAGGCTCACAGAAAATTTAGTTAATTTAAAGGCTAAAGGCTCTGCGGATATAATAAATGCCTTAGAACCTGCTGTGTAACACGTAAATTTATCTGTGAATAGCCGCCATGAAGTAGTAACAATTCCTCCTCTTGAAGTACAAAGAATGTTGTCTCCTCGTCGGTTAATCGTGATTTTTTAAAGAGCAACCTAGCCGCATCCCTGCGAAACATATTAACAGCCCTATAGGCATCATCATTGGCCAATTGACAACGTTGACGTATAACAGGATCATCCAATTGTTTAAGATCAGTTGATACTGGCATTCTTAACATGGCCAATTCCAATTGTAATAACAAACGACGCATTATAAAGTTAGCAAATTTACGTTGACGATATTTTCGTACTAATTCCGTAAATACTAAATCAAGTCCATTTGTTAATTTTTCATGTAACATTATGATGGCCATTAGTGGTAAACCGATTGTTATTGTTAAAAATGATAATAGAAATGGTTGTGTTAATACAATCATTATTAAATTTTTCCAATATATTAAGTCCCGTTGTTTAACTGCATAATTTTGCTCCAAAATATATGTAAAAAATGCAAATAATGCAAATCCAACACCAAGGATGCGATGCCTGCGCTGGAGGCAATGCTTAAGGTCACTCAAACTGTTCATGCTCTTGGTTTTTGGTATTAAGCAAAAAGAGTTTTTCTGTCAAATATACAATCGAATCAAATGAATACTCTGATTTTCAAAAAATATATATACAAATACAAATATAAATACAAATATATATAGAAATTTATATATGAATTTTAATGCATTGCTAAAGGATCTAAATTCTTGTTAAAGTAAAATTTCTTTTCTTTTTTTTTGTGGGGTAACAATTGAGAATTTCTCTTGTTATTTGTATTAAACAGGTTTAGACTTTATATTGATAGGAGAAGTAAAAGAAGTAAAAGAAGAAGAAGGAGTCAGCATTTTATTAAGCATAGACTCACAACTTTCACTTTCACTTTTACTTTCACTTTCACTTACAGTTACAGTTTCCAATCTGTTTGCCAGCTCCACAATTCGAATGGGAAACCAAACCGAACTAAAGCTATCAAACTAAACTGGGATTTAGTTCAGTTTGTTGCGTTTTGAGATTTTTTTTTTTTTTTTTTTTTTGCCACTTATTCCTTTCTTTCTACTTTCCCTTTCAATTGTATACACACACACACACACACACACAGGCATACACATGCGTTAGGGATGTTGACCAGGGCGTTGATGAGTGTAGGCCAAAGCAAGGCACAAATATGCCCGAGGTGCACACACATACATCTACATAACAAACGTGTATGATTACGTAGCAGCAGCTCCACACACACACACACACACACACACACACTCAGGCACATATACAGGCACATATATTAGGATGGGAGCTATTGTGGAGCAGGGGATTAGCTAAGGAAGCTACAGGAAGTAAGCAACAAGATGGCAGCACATTTTGTATGAAAGTTGAGAAAAATATAAGAGAAAATTGTAATTTTCATAAAAAAAAAAATTTCTATATATATATATACGAAACTTTCTTTTATTTTATTCCTGACTGACCTTAAAGGAAAAACAAGCTCTAAACTTGCAACAGTATGCACGACTAATAGTTACCCTATCTTATAAAAGTAAAGAGATGTTGCTTAGAAATTTCCACTTAAGACTAGTATTACGCCTAAACATATGTTTGATATATAAGTTGAAGCATACGCTATAGTTTCGATAGGTTTATAATATTAAAATAATCACAGCTATCGAAAGTTATCATTAGTTATCATTAGTTATCATTAGTTATTTTCTGATGAAAGTTTAAATCAAAATTTATAAATCGAAAATAAGTTCAAGTAATGTTTTGCATTATGTAAATTTTATTTATTTTAACTTAAGCATGAATTTTACTGTTATCGATAACACTTCTCATTGCTATCGAAGGTATTATATTTTTATTTTATATTTTATCATAATCAAAAGTCGTATATACCTTTATTGCTTAACGACACTAAGTATAATGAGTAGCTCGTCCACTCCTCCTTCACTTATGCATAAGATTTTGGTTGTGTGTCTGTATATGTATGTGTGTGGATGAGTGTGTATGCATGCCACAACTGTGCGCAAACACACACATACATATGTGTGTGTGAGTGTGTGTGTGCGTATGTGAGTGATACGGTGCGGCTATCGAAAAATTCCAAAATAAAAAGAAAAATTTAACGCAAAGGCAAAAGGCAAAACTTTTTTTTTTTTTTTTTTTTGTAATGCGGAGAAGGAGAATGAAAGTGGGAGAGGTACAAGGATTTTGTTCAAGGATTCTGTTTCTTTTCTTTTTGGTCAGCTCCTGCTACGACTTCTCCAATTTCAGGCTCATGACGCCGTCGCCCCTTTTACATGATGAGGGTGGTCATATATGTTCTTGTTCTTCATATTGTGCTGCTGCTGCTGCTGTTGCTGCTTATTGTTGTTGTTGCTATTATTGTTGTTATTGCTGTTGTTGTTGTTGTTGTTAATGTTGCCTTGTTGTAGTTGTTGGGTGCGTGTGTTTCATATTAGGCACAGGGACGATACGGCGGAGATGCTAAAGTGAAAAGTAGTAAATTGAACTTTTTTTTTCTGTATATCTCTCTCTCTCTCTTTCTCTATGCATGTGTGTGTGTGTGTTGTTGTTGTTGTTGCGTTAGCTTTCGCTTTTGCATCAGTTTTGGGAAATGGGGTTTTTTTTTTGGGCTTAGGGTTTTGGGTTTCCTTTTTGGGCTCGGCCTCTGTGCGTTTCGGTTTTTATATTTTGTGGGCAATTTGTACTTTTCTGCGTTCAGCACTTTTTGCAGTTGCTGCTGCTGTTGCTGTTGCTGCTACTTTCTTTTTCATTTTCATTTGTATTTTATTTTACGGTATGCGTGTATGTGTGTGTGTGTGTGTGTGTGTGTGTGTGTGTACTTATTGTAGTTTTTGTTAGAGCTGTTTCGCATGTGGGGAAAAACGTTGCTTATTTATCGCTTTTCAAATTAAAGTTGAACGCTGTTGGGCGGCAAATGAAACCTGGCAAATTATTTATGGCAATAAATATGAGAGCCGATTAATTAGAGGGCACAAAAATCAATCGCTGCGTAGATAATAAATTGAAAAATATACCTATATATATATATATACATTATATGTATATATATATATCGATATATATGTATATAACAAACTGAGCTGCAAAAATCAAAATGTCAAGATTGCTAGCTAGCTAATGGCCAATGGCTCATAGCAACAGCAACATCCTTAAAATATGGCTAACAACAAGCTGTATGAGTTGGAGTGATTGTGGATGTATGTATGTATCTGTATGTGTGTGTGTGTGCAGTGAAGTCAAGCAAAAGTGACGAAAATATAAATGGCCCATATAAGTATATTTCTACATATAAAGCTGTATGTGCCTGATATGCTCTATATACATACATATATATATATATATATATATATATATATATTTTTATATAGATATATGTATCTATAATTGATGGCAACAACACAATCTCTGCATGTGTATGTGTGTGTGTGTGTGTGTGATTGGCAATCAAGTTTCTGCAGAAGCAGCAAGTGTACGCTCAAAAGTATGCTATACTTTTTTTATTCTCTTTGTGAAATTCACATAAATTTTTTACTGAAAGCTTCTTCGTTAAGTTCAACACAACAAGAACACAAACTCATTATGCCAAAAAAAAAAAAAACAAACAAACAAAATCAATAGAAATTCAATGTAAATTTTGACTCTGACAAACAGGAAATATTCGAATACATGTCGAACTCCTACTCCACTGTGAGCAACGCTGACGCTCCAGTTTCAGTTCGATTTCAATGACATCAATAAAATTTCGATAGAAAAATCGTAGCCCCAGCAAGAGAATAGAGTGGAAAGAGAGAAGACAAAACAAAAAAAAAAAAAAAAAAAATACAAGCAAAAACAAAATTAATTAATTTATGTGAACAGTTTGGGTTGGAATTTTTCCATGGCAATACACACAGACGCACACACACACACAAACACACACACAAGCTACAATCTATGGCTACAATTTTTCCAATTTCAACGTCATCATCCAACATTTTCGTCCTAATTTCATACAAGTTGTTGTTTTTGCTGTTGCTGTTGTTGTTGCTGCTGTTGTTGCTGCTGTTGTTGCTGCTGTTGTTGTTACTTTTGTTGACAACAACAGCAACAAAGACTCATTACAAAAACATAATAACAAAATAAATATTGAAAGAAATGGCATAAAATTATAAAAGCGCCGCGTCTGGAAAACAAAATAAGCAACAAAACTTGACAGCAACAGTCTGAAACTCACAACGTTTCCTTCAACCCTGCCACAGGACTCAAGCCGAGTCGCCCCCAATGCGCCAATAAATTTCATGCACTATCACACGGATACACATAAACATACACCGGCACACACACACACATATATATATATATATATATAGTAAAACTTACAGATACAGCTAAAGATATTGAAGTGCGTAAGTAAGCCGCTTATGAGTGTGCGTGTGGCTCTGCTCTTGTCTGATTATATATGTATGTATATACATATATATATATAAATAAATGTGTGTGTGTGTATGAATGTGGTCAGCCTTTGTGTTAAGTTTATATTAAATAAGTAAAAAAAAAAGCAAAGAAAAGGAAAAAAGGGAGCGAAACAAACAATCAGACGCTGACCAACAGGCCAACTCAACGCTTTCCCCTTGGATACAGCCGCACTTTTATTTTTATCTCTTGCTTGTGGATGACAAACAGCAACACAAACAGCAACACCAACAGCAACAGCAACACCAACAGCAGCAGCAGCACATCAATAACTAAAACCAAGGGCAATACTAAAACATTGACATACATATAGATAAACATATATACATACATACATATATATATATATATATATATAAATGTGTTTATATGTATAAGTTTTAATACCCAAAACATTCACACGTATATCATCAATATCTATGGGCATTCATATGCTGCTCCTAATGATATCTGCTCCTTTGCATCTAAACTGTTTGCCGTTGACGACGCATTAAATATTTTATACCAAATTCAATATACACACTATACATATATATATGTTTTTTTTTTCAGTGTATAAATTGTGCTTTATATATAAAATTAAAATTTAACTCCAAATTTTGCAGCCAAATTGAAAGAAATAATTTCTGTTAAGCTACTTAAAATTGCCATAAAATCAATTGAATTATAAATTACATTTAGTAGCTTAGATTATAATTTATTTATTCATACTCTCATACTGTATATATTCATTCATTCATTATACACTTATTCATCTATTAATTCTGCACTTATTCATTGTTTATTGTTGCGTTTTGCTGGCAAAACAATTTACATTTGGCTCAGAAGAGCTGCAAGTTATTGGCTAAAACGAAGGTAAGTTTATAGCAGTTTATAGCAGGGAAAAATTGTTTGATTTTGGTTATGAATAGTTCAGCTTATTAAATATTTAATTGCTTTCTTTTCAACAAACTTTGAAGGAAAGAAATTTCGAGATTGAATAGAAAAGGAAAACAAGAGTTAAAAAATGTTTAAAATTTAAATTTTGTTGCTGCAAATAGTTCATATAATTAATGCCTATATAAAGCAGACAGTTAAGTTTCGAGAGTTTAAAAATATTAGAGAAAAGATTGCTTTAAGTGTATAGAGCTTAAAGAAAGACTTAACTGTTTCTATTTAAGTTTATAATAAAACTTTTTGAGCTGCTCTCGTACGACACTTCGAAAAGAAAAGGTTGCAGCTTTGAGCTATTGAGGATATAAAGGAATCTTTTGGAAAACAGCAAAACATATTTTAAAGTCTATATTAACTGCTAAAGCTGATCAAGAACAATTGAATATATATATATATATATATATATATATAAAGACTGAACTTTTAGAATACTTTCTCTGACTATAGAATACAGCAACAGCTGCCGCTTTATGCTGTCAATTTTGTTTGACTTTTAAGCAAAAAAAAGTCTATTCTACCTTTTGTTTGATGTTGATATTAAAATATTTACTTATTTTATGTTATATTGTTAGATACTTAAAACTAATGTTAGTGTCTATAATTCAGTTAGGTGCCTAAGATTTCAACTTATATAATAGGCACCAGCAGAACTCTTAGCCGGCAACTGGCAACTGGCAACTGGCAACTGGCACTTCTGGCACGTGTCTTGATTTAAAAGTCATAATTTATAGAATCAACCCTAACAATAATAAGAGTCAAATTTAACACCAGTAGAAAAATAAAAAAAAAACAACAGTTTTTTCTTATCTTTTTATGGGAAATAACCGAAACGAAACCAAAACCAAAACGAGACCCTCTAAGCCCCTGGACAAACACATACAACGCGCGCGCCAATAATATCAAAATCGAATAAGTAAACATAAACACATAAAAAATGAGACACAAATACACACACATGTGTGTGTGTGTGTGTACCTTTTAATACCTAAATATGTATACATTCATATATATATATATATATATATATATTATATTATATTGTTACGGTTCGTTTTTGTATTTTAAAAAGTCTGTACCCTATGTGCTATGTATCCTGTAGCTCCTTTTAGTACTCTTCTCTTTTTCCTTACAACATATATACATATGTGTGTATATATTTATATTGAAACTCCACCTCCTTGTCTTGTCTATACATTGTCCGAATTTGGCAGCTGCGTTTATAGTACAAAAAGAAACAAAAACTCAATTCCAAAATGAAATCCACACGCGTGCGAAGCGCGCGACTGTCACATGCTCCAAAATGAATGCATTTCGAGGGGAACCCCTTAGAGGAATTGCACACAGATATATATATAAATATGTATAGAAATATATATATAGTTGACACAGAGGGGGTTTATCGGGATATAGTTTTATAGTTTTTAGAATTTTTCGATAAGTTAAGGGCCTGGCCGGCTGTAAATTTATTGTTGTTGTTGTTGTTGTTGTTGCACAAGAGTCACAACGCGTAAAGGGTTGAACTCTTTCTTCTTCTTATTGTTAATCAATTGTGAACGATTTTCCAAAAATGAAAGTAACAAAGAAATTTTTATTGAAAATGTGTAAAATTTTAGCCCAAAAAGGGGTCACTAAATTACTTTTGAGCTCAACTGCAACAAATGTATACGTATATATATACATATATATATATATATATGAATATATCTGGGATATTCAATGATCTGTGGAAAGGGTTGTGCCCTGATGTTGATCCCAATGCAACCCTTTCTTATTATATATTTTCTCTATTTTTCTACTACTGTTTTTTTTTTCTTTTGCCCTTTCAAAAATTGCAATTTGCTGCGCATAATGCGAAAATTTTCCAGGCAAATAATAAAAAAAAAAAAAAATAAAAAAAAAATTGTCAAAAATTTGACGCAAAAATAACACAGAAAAAAAGTGGAAATCGTCAGGAATAAGAAAAAAAAAAAACAACAAATCAAAAGGATCAATAAGGTTAGGGTGCGGGGCTAAAAAGGGTCACACAAATGCCGCCGCGCATTGTGTAAATAAAGGATCAGCCTCACAACTGTCGCACGACCATGCGAAATTAATAAATTACATTTTTCGCTTTTCTTTTCACATTTTTTTCGCTTTTTTCATAAAAATTTTTTGGCGAATTTTTGAGCAAAAATTAAATTTATTTTATTTTTTTATTTTTTTTTTTTTGGGTGAAATTGCACCTAATCTAGTGGAAGGGTAAGGGAAGTAGCACGAATCGGCGTTGAAGGGGTTGTGACACATTAACTGAACCCATTAATAGGCATTGCCAACCCCGTTCGCGACCCCGGCGCATCGTCTGACACGCGTGGGTCAGTGTCAGTTATGCCAGTACCAGGACAAGGACAACGACAAGGACAACCAGCAGCACCAGTCTATAGACCCGCAGAAGGATTTCGGTCGCTGCTAATGCGCCTGACAGGCGATACAAAAAAAAAAAGGAGAAAATGGTTCAAAAACTGCCTAAAATCCATGCGAATTTCTCGTTATGAAAACTAAAAAAAAAAAATTATTGGAATTTTTCATTAAATTGACACAGAAGGTAGAAAAAAAAAAACATAACAACAACAACAACAACTCAAGGAATAACAATAGAAAACTGGCAATAATCCTCTTAACTGGCAAAACTGTCGCAGAAATGCAACAAGGGTTTTCCCTATAGCATTTAATAGGGAAGTTTTCTACACATATATAATATATATATATATTTATTGTTGTATTACTATTTTTTCTTTTTCTATAATTCCAACTACTTTCATACTAATTTCTGTTTAACTATACATTAAATTAGCTGCTGCTAAGCCGATCTCATAAAATGCTTCAGTGCAGCTGACTACTGTTTGCTCTGAATGTATATGATTATTCCTATATATAAACTAATCATTAACGATATAAGGCTGATAATTGCAGACTAAATTCAACAATTTAGCTAACTGCAACTTAATAGTTTTTACTTCAATTGTGATTCGATTGCAACAGAGTTGAACACAGGCTATAGCTATAGCTTAGTTATTGTTGTTGTTATTGTTCTTCTGCAAACATACAGTAAAACTTCTTATGGTGAATTTATTGTATATTATACTTAGGACCAATTTTTTAACCAATAACGCTTTAAACATGAAATTTAAGTCTACAAACAATGCAATAAAAGGACATCATAATAATCCTTAGTAAGTTATCAAATATTTACCTGAACATATTCTAAATTATTATATTATATATTATTATATTATACTTTATGAAATTATATAATTTTTATATAATATTATTATTTTATATATATAAATATTAATTTCATTTCGTTGAAATCTAGTATAAGATATAGTAATATATTACAGCTGATCCAAAATCTGAGAGAACTGAAGTTCAATTTATGGTTTTAATACGTAAAATTATATGCAACAAATGCAAGAAAATATATACTATATAACCATAAAGCATTTACAATGTATATACTTATATATTCCATAATATGAATAATGTGAAAGTCGATGTCAACTTATTACTTTGTTTATCCGATACTATATTATGCCTTTATAAGCAACATAAACTAAAGCAATAAACTTAGCTATGGGTGACACTAAATTAAATATAAATAAAATATTTTTTAAAAAATAAAAAATATTATTTTTAAATTTGTTAATATAATTTTAATCTATTTTACTATACTTAATAAATATTGACAATAGTAGAAAATATATATTTATAGACATAGAAGTATTTCAACTAAAAACTTCTTCGCAAAGAAAGGAGGAGCAGGACCTAACCTAAAAGGTAGAATTCTTTTTTTTATAGAATTTAAATTTAACAATTCTTATAAATATATGTTATATTTTCTTATTCCCCATACTGTGTATATATAAAGCATATGATACTTATTGATTCTTCGTAACAAAAAGCAATAATATTGCAGATTAAGAACAATTATTCTTTGAGTTCGTCATTCAGCGCTTCTCAATCAATTGGGTATTCATTTCATTGCAATAGGAACTTACTTGCTGGCAATTCTATATCCTAAAATCTATCCTATTCTGACTTACTCTCTGTTAGTGTTTGTTTACCTAATTGTTACTTAATAAGTTTTCTTTTGGTAACGATGCCCAATCTTTTTCTCTAAGGCGAATGCAACGGCGTAAATGCTAAATTCAACAAGGCATTATTTTGATTTTACTATGCCACGAATACTACTTTTTACTGGTATACAGATAATACCGCATGCCATCACATCATATGTTTAGTTTTTGATCTATAGATATATGTATAAATATTCAATTTAACACATTCGAATTTAATTTTGAAATTGCGTTTGTTAAACCTTAATAAACTGCTTGAAGTGCAAGCAGCGCACTGCTTGTTGCGTGTTTGCTTACAAGTCAGGTAACTTAATAGCGCCATCTAGCGTACTGTTTTGAATTGAATGCATATAAAATACACAGTATGCATTTAATTAAGGAACAACCAAAGGGAGGGCGCTGTTGTTGCAAAGCGTCGTCTATTTTTGATGAAACCAAGAAACTCAAATAAATGTGGATTGCAACTGAATATAAATAACATAATTCATAATTGCAATATAAAATTATAGTTAAGAAGAAAATAATTATAAATTCAAAATATTCAAGTAATATCTTAATGTAGTAGTATGGTCATTGTAATTAAATACAAATCGAATACTCGATTAATATACAATTTATGGTTGAGCTGATTACCGCTAGATGGCTTATAACAATATGGAGGGTGACTGTAAATAGCCAGTGTTGCCACATGTTGTTTTAAATAAGATTTCATCTAGTGCTTAAACTCAAGCTATACCTCTTTAACTATCGAATATTTATCGCTTACAGCTCGATAGTCAGCTTTATAGCGCTTGATTTGATTTTTAACTACACTTCAATAGGTTACAATGCGTTTTATATCCTTTACAGTGGCTACCGTTCTTTTTAAACTTTGCAAATGGAACACACACATAGATTAATTATCCCGCTTTCAATGTGATTTTGTTGTCCTTTGAGTTTTAGGTCAATGCAGCACTTCAGACAAGTACAACAACAAAAGGGAAAGCAGTGCACAAGAAATTTTTCTTTAGGCCTCTATATAGTTGAATGAGCTGTTGCTGTTGTTGTTGTTGTTGTTACTTTTAAGTAATCTTTAGTGATAAGCGGAAGTGCATGTACTAAATACGAAAAATTAGAAATGTCTCTATGTATTTATGCATGTGTGTGTGTGTGTGTAGTGGAAATAAGGAAAACTATGTACACATGTCCGCTACGACGTAATTAGAGCTTTTTATGTTTCATTTACAACTTAATTAAGAATGTATTTGCGCAGCAACAGCGACAACGACAACAGCACTGCCTCTCAATGAAATGCGCCGCTGACACCGCCGCCGCCACCAGCACCCCCACCACCACCACCAGCAGCACCACCACCACCACCAGCACCACCAACGCCGCTTGATGCCGTGTGAATGAATCGCTATGAGCTATGAGAATATGAATATATATATATATATATATATATATATATATATATATATATATATACATATATATATATGGTATATGGTATATGGGTATAGTATGGTACCAGAGCCAGTGCCTCAGTGAATGCCCAGTGCCAGTCTTCGGGCGACATGAAATATAAAATGAGTATGAATGAATGGAATGAATGGAATGAATGAATGTGTTGATATGACTACAAACTGGGTAATGCAAAGGCGGGAGGGGGCAATACGCACGCGTATGTGTATATGTATATATATATATATATATGTGTGTGTGTGTGTGTGTGTCTACGCCAGATCAGGCCAGGCCATGCCAGGCCAGGCCAGGCCAAATATACACACCACATACAAATACACATAACCGGAAATGAGTTAGTTGAACTTCCGTCTTGGAGCGACTCTGAATCTGAATCTGTTTCTGACTGCCACTGCAATATTTTTTTATGCGCGACAATAATTTGCACAGTCACACAGACATAGCATAGGTGAGGGAACAGTGGGTGTAACACTGAGGTAGTAGGGGTATAGCGGGACGGACACAAAAACGTCGGACGTCCGATGAGACCTCAAACGAAAAGTGTGCAGAAGACTGGAAATGGTTGCTTGTCCATGCTTACAGTTAAACAACGTGTATACCATAAGAATATATATGTATATAAATGTGTGTGTGTGTGTGTATAAGTGTGTATATAATGTGGGGCCTACTTATTAATGCCTCAAGTAATATATATATACTTAAGATACATAAGACATTATCTAAATTATAAGTCCACATACTCATAGAGCGCTGATCGTATTGTTATATACGTTAGCTAAATTGCTTTAGTATATAGTTTAAGAAGTGACTATAGCTTCCCTATGTTATGATCGTAGATAAATCTGTTATATAGATCATGAAGTGAGAAAAACTTTAAGAAAAGGAGAAGTAATACGATTTTGGGGAAAGAATTCAAAGATTCATAGTTGTCTCTAATTTAATTCAAATATTTCACTACATTAATATATATATTCTTGATCAGAAGATCTTCTATATATATATAACTTCTATATATATAAAACTTCTATATATACGATCGCATGTGAACACTCGATCCACATGGTAACAAATGCAGATAAAGGGAATTATAAGATTAGTTTCAGTGTATGAAAATGATAGAAGAAAGAAGATTCTAACCTATAAAGTATATATATTCTTGATCAACAAAAGTTCTTAAGTTGATTTAGCCCTGTTCGCCTGTATTAAACCAAGATTTTAATCAATTCACCATGTAAGAGTTTTTAGGATTTACAGGAGTAAGTGCATGTTGAATTTATTGATATCATCTGATATATTCTGAAATTGAAAATATTGAAATAAATATTGAAATATAGATTGAGATAAGATTCAATTAATAAACTTGCCATTAGACAGCATATTTTAGTATTATTATTAGATCTGTCAATGAATATATATAGATGCAAATCATACTTATTAAAAGTAAAGTTGTAGTATAACAAAAGCAAGGATAGTTTAGTAACTTTATACAGAATTGTATAGCTTAAGCAGTATATAGACGATATCTAAGGATATTCAGTATAACTTTTGGCACACGTTTTATATAGAACAACAAATCAGGAGCTACTTAAAATATGTTGAGAATTTACTTAATTACTAATACTGATTAAGAATATATATGTTTTATAGGGAGTGCAATATATATATAACTCACTTTTTTGATTAATCCTTTAGTTACTTTTTTCCATTTTATTTTAAAGAAGGAAGGAGCAAAAAGCAATAACTATTACTCTATTAAAAAACTCTTCACAGAAATTCAGATTTGTCTTGAGAAAACTTGTCTATATATTTATATGTGCACAAGATATTTGTTAATATATAAAAGATATGTATTATATATAAAATACTATATATATTCTTATTCTGATAAGTTTATTTATATATTGTTAATTCAAATTTAATGTTTATTTTAAAAAAAAAATTTATGTTTTTGTGTTTAAAGTATTATTGATTAATTCCTCTCGAAAAGCCTCACAGATTCTCTTGATAGTTCAGTTAAACTTATGTATATTAAAAAAAAAACTTATGTAATAGAAACTAAATATTATCTAGATTATAATAACTATTATTGGCATTAGTCTAGTAAAATTTAAACAAAAAGAAAATTAATTTTCATATAAAGTCAATCAGTATTGATCGAAGAGTTAAATATATCAATCATTTTAATCATATATCAGATATATATTATATCTTAGCATATCTACAGTAAAACTTCATTGTGTTTATTTTACCTATAACTATAAATATTTACTGTTATGTTTTTACTTTCTGTTTAATGTTTTTTTAATTTATGTTTTCTTGCACTTAAAATATACTGATCAACAGTTCGTTTAAGACCACACTCCAATTCATTTCGATATACCCTCCTTACTCATGCTTTACTCCTAACCCCCCCTCTACTTCTCCACCTTCTCCTTCCATCTTTTGCTCTGACTTACACCATTTTTTTCTATACACTCTACAAAGTAGCGCCCTATTGGGGCGGCACTTCAATTTGATTTCGATGTGAGTTCAACTGGAAATGCGCCACCGGCGATAGTTTTGCTGCTGGCTCTGGCACTGGGTCTGGCTTTGACTCTGCCGTTGACTCTGGTGAAAGTGCAGCACTTTTCACATGGTCATAGGCCGGCATAATGTTTATCAAATGTACAATGTACTACGCACAGCACACACACACACAACTATATACTATATATATAACAGTTGTGGCAGGGGGCAACTGTGGCAACAGCCACAAATCAAGCAATTTACATTTCGTGCACTTTTTTGTGGAAAATAGTTGGAAAAACGCTGGTAACCCGCATAACGTTAAATGACTCACACAAATGCATACATATTAAAATATACTTATAACTAAATATATACATGTGTGTGTGTGTGTGTGTGTGTGTGTAATAGAAAATTTAAAGAATGAAAATAACATGAATAGGAATAATAATAGGAAATCGGAAACGAAATCGAAATCAAGATATAAATGCAGATTGGCATCAAACTTA
The DNA here is from genome assembly GCA_037044455.1 of Zygothrica quintamaculata. Classification (NCBI taxonomy): domain Eukaryota; kingdom Metazoa; phylum Arthropoda; class Insecta; order Diptera; family Drosophilidae; genus Zygothrica; species Zygothrica quintamaculata. The sequence continues at coordinate 128,096 of JBAMBS010001276.1, forward strand.
TTATAGCTTTGGCCTCGAGCCTACTCTAGGCCTGAGGGCTGTCATTCTATCAATTTGATATACAAAAAGTATTCAATTTCTAAATTAAAGATATGCTTAAACGATATTCATAGCGCACCAAATATGACGTACACACACACACACACACACACACATATATATATATATATATGTATAGAGTCATATATAGAGACTCGTATAATTAGCCAATTACGAGTAGACTCATATGAGTATACAGAGCCGAAAATATTGAAATATTGAAATACTTATATTGTATACGTATATGTGTGTGATATGGGTAATGGGGGGCACTTACCACTACATGCCTAGGTACAGTTATATGTAAATACATATATATGCGCATGTGCGGCAGTTTCAGTTTAAGTTTCACATAGAGCATTGAAAAGGAGCCGCCGCATCTTATGAAATGGCGCATCAACTTAAGCATAGAGATAGCTCAGAGGAACATATACGTATATGTAGACAGAGAAGGAGAGTGATAATCAGATTGAGAGAGAAAGAGAGAGAGAGAGATAGAGAGAGCTATGAAATGTAAAGAGTAGTGGAATTGGTTTACCAGTGCGCAATGATCTCATTTCTAATATCTAGCACAAAAGCTTTAAAAGAAGAAAAAAAAAAAAACAAAATAAAAATATAAAAAACAAAACAAATGAAAACTTGGCCTGGCAACAGACCACAGCGATTCCCATGCCTTAAACCGAAACCCATATAAATTTCCGTTCCCTTTTCAGTTCCCGTTCCCGTGCGCTCTCCCTTTCCCTTTCCCTTTTCGCTTACCATATTCCCTAACCCAATTCCCTTTACCGTACTCGTTTCCAATTGCCACTCCAATGACGGGCACACGTGCGCTTCCTACAGGCAACAGGGAGATACTTGTAGAACATAGAACTCACATTAAGAATAAGATCGAAACAGCTAAAGACTGAAAGTCAAGGAATCATACATAGGGAGAGAGGGAAAAGGAGAGGGAGAGTGGGTTTGAAACAGAAGCAGCCACCCTGAACGCAATGCCACATCGGGCAAGCACCTTAGTCACCCTGGGCACCGAGGCACCCGAGAACCCGAGCACCCCATTTTCACACACATTTTATGAGCTATTGATGGCTGTGTAAATGTGCTTATGAATATGAATAGGTTCCTGAATATTCTCTCTACCTGAGTAGGAAAAACTCCAAAGACAGTCTACCTAGCAGCAGTGTTCTGCTTCTATTATTAATGGCAACTTAATAAGTATGGTACAATATATGTATGTACAATCCATCTATGTATATGTACGTACATCATCTATCTCGACCTGTAGGGTAACTCGCCAGCAATTTCTTATTGCAACAAAAGCGCACTCAAGCCATAGAAAATTTAATTAGTTGCCAGTTGCCAGTTATCAGTTACCAGTTGTTTCTAAAGGGGCTGTTGTTATTGCTGGTTGTGCCTTAAGGCAGACAGGATATAGATACCAGATATACCTATATACATATGTACATCTGCATACGAGAAACGTAGCCAACTGAAGGCCAACTGACACAATAACAATAACAATAACAATAACAATAAACACAATATATAACAATTACAACAACAATAGCAACAAGCTTTGCATAATGAGTTATCCTCCTTTAAGGATCACAAGATAGCCCTTAACCAGGGTTGATACAACTACTCCAAACCTAACAAGCACAAACATGTTACTGCCACTCACTTTCCCTTCCCCGTTCTTCTACCATTTACTTTTAAGGGACAATTGTTGCTTCATTGCTGCTTGAATAACTTCTCGAGATTTCCAGCATTTTCCATTATATGAAATTTCTTTTAATTTTCCCTAAATTCATAATAAAGTGGTAACCCTTATTAGTATCTTCTAATGAAGGATTTAGCTCCTTTGCGGAAGGATTAAACTTTACTTTACAGTTTTGGTTTAACTTATACATTATGTATGTAAATAGTTCATAAACAATCTTACATCAGGCAAAGATACTTGAAGTCCTTCACTTTCATATGAACATAAACATACATATATGTATATGTATATGTATATGTATATGTATATGTATATGTATATGTATATGTATATGTATATGTACTATACTTTTGTATATATACTTTTACATTATGTATGTAAATAGTTCATAAAGTATCTTACATCAGGCAAAGCCACTTGAAGTCCTTCACTTTCATATGAACATAAACATACATATATGTATATGTATATGTATATGTATATGTATAATTATATGTATATGTATAGGTATATGTATATGTATATGTATATGTATATATATATGTATATGTATATGTATATGTACTATACTTTTGTATATATACTTTTACATTACGTATGTAAATAGTTCATAAAGTATCTTACATCAGGCAAAGCCACTTGAAGTCCTTCACTTTCATATGAACATAAACATACATTTATGTATATGTATATGTATATGTATATCTATATGTATATGTATATGTATATCTATATGTATATGTATATCTATATGTATATGTATATGTATATGTATATGTATATGTATATGTATATGTATATGTATATGTATATGTATATGTATATGTATATGTATATGTATATGTGTATGTATTTGTATATGTATGAATGTCTTTGTAGCTAAGTATATGAATCTGTTTGTTCGTGTGTGTGTGTGCAACACTCTTGTTGCGTTTCGATGTTTGGTCTTGTGGCCTAAACACTGGCGCTGGCCGCAATTGCGAAGCTTTATGGGCCGCCACTGCCACCAGACGCATTCCTATGCGTATCCGGGATTGTGAAATGTTTTCATTTCGAGATACATTTACGCGTCTGCACGCCGTCTGTGTGTGTGTGTGTGTGTGTGTGTGTGTGTGTGTGTGTTAGTGACTGTAAGTATGTTTGTATGTATATGAAATGCGTTTGTTTGTATGCATATGGATGTAGATGTATAGATGTGGATGTGGATGTGGTTGTGGATGTGGTTATAGTTGTGGTTGTTAACCATGGACTGTGGCTGTTTCTCTTTCTCTTTCTGTTGGTCTTAGTCTTTATATTGGTCTTTCTCTGGGCCACTCACCTCCCGATACGTGTCGCATTTTAAATATATGTAATATATTGAAGACGATCATAAAATAGGGGAATGCGTCGCTTCAATTGGGAAGTTTCTATCATTAAAAACTATTTCATTTCGAAATTTACAAGCAATCTCTGCTAGAGATCTATTTATATATATTTTTATTACGGCCATAAGAATCAATTCAATCGTTTCTAAGTTTTTTCAATCGCGATCTCAGAATGCATAACGACAATTTACAAACTATTTTTACTTAATTGCTTTCTATTTTTATTCATTTTCTATTTTATCAATTCGATATGAATACAAATTATAAGATCTATACAAATATATAATACATAAATGGGATACATCTATCTAAAAAGATTTCCTATCTCTGTAGCTACTTAAATACATTGTTTTTCTTTTTTTTATTATTTTTTATATGCATACCAGAAGCTAAGATAGTATCTAAGTATGAGTTACCTTTTCTTTTTATTATTTGTTTTTAGATAGTTAACCCACTTTATTGTCGTTACCGCAGTAACCCATTCATTGGTATAATTTTACTATAGCTTTTGATGAATCAAAAACTAACATGGAAACATGACACATATTTAACTTAATTTGATTATTTTCCCTTTTCTTAATATGTCTTTCAGACTAAACCAACAACAACCTTACATCCCTATAGATACTGCTCAAACATTAGGGAATTCATACCCTGTCGCAGTTATGAATAATTTTACTATAGCTCTTGATGAATCAAAACCTAACATGAAAACATGGCACATATTTTCTTAATTAGTTTCTTTTCTCTTTTCTCAATTTGATTTTCAGAGTAACCCAAAATCAGCTTTACATCCCTATAGTTACTGCTCAAGAATTAGGGAGTTCGTAACCGGCTATCAACTTTTCCGTTCTTTTACATACGAGCTAAAAGGTTGCATCCTTTTGCATTTACTGTTTGCATCTTATAAACCCTCGAACTTTTTTCCAATAAACTGCTAATTCCATGAATTCTTCTTTATTTCTTATGTCTCTTATCAGTCTAAAACTATCTTTAACCCAAGCTAATGAACTATTTTATCCTAATTTAATTCATAAGATTTACCCTGAGAAAAGTTGCTCTGCTCAGAGAAGCATTCAATGATCTTAAGAACGTTTCAAGCTTCGATCCTTTATATGAAATTCGTATGAAAAGTTCTTCTTCTTATTTTAATTATATATATATTATATAATAATATAATATAATATATACTAAACGTAATCAACTGATAGAAATTGATGCCTAAAATTAAAACACAACAATTTTTTTTTAGTTTCTATAATTCTTTTATTTATAAGTTGTTATATCTAAAATTAAATATTTACAAATAGTTATAAAAAAAAACTTTTTTATGATCTATAGATATTAAATTTCTTCCGCTTAAACATAAACAAAGTTTTCTATTATATTTCCATATAACAAATTATAAACTATAAACAAAATAATAAATAATCGAAAACAGAAATTTCTGATAAGTTTCTTCAACCATTAAACTGGAATCCTTTTTTGCTGACCTTCTGCTTGATCTTTTGATGAGTTGTTAATTCCTTTTTAGCAGCTTCAATGAAAATCTCCGTAGACCTCATGATGATCCCATCATCATGAGCATTTAGAAAGTCACCCGGAAACTCGTAAGCAAAGCCCCGCACGGCATATTTATGCTGATTAGCACCTTTATTGTAAGCTCTGCCCAAGGCATATGTGTGTGTGTAGTAGTAGTAGTATGAGTAGTAGTAAAGGTAGTAGAAGTAGTAGTATATACATTTTGTGGTTTGTGCGTGTGTTTGAGTTAGAAAATAATCAATTGATAAATATGTTTATCACGACTTTGGGCCAACGTGTATAGCTTTCCATTCCATGCTCCACTTTGGTCAGGCCCAAAGTCGTGTGGCAACTGATCCGCTGGCCTGGGCGCGGGTATTTAAAGGGGTATGTAAACTGTGGTAGGGGATAGTGCAGTAAAACATAGAGAGAGAGAGAGACAGAGAGAGAGACAGAAGGTACAGAAGAGATTGTCCAGGCATTTCATGAATGAAAAATTATTACTTGCATAGACCAAAGCATTCTAACATGCGTATTGATTATGTACATATTTATATGTGTTTGTTTATGTATGTATGTATATAGATTAGTACATACGTATTTATATAATGCTTATATATACTTATACATTATACATATGCTTATGCCCCTAGGTAGATAGGTGACATAGTTGTTTGTCAGTTGGTCGTTCACTTGTCTGGCTGCCCCAACTCCAAATGTGGCTTCTCTTATCAGTGTAGGCCTTTTGTAATGCGCAAACAAAGCATAAATTCCACGACATCAAGTTGCTCGTTGCTGGAATGATTGGAATGTTGTACGGCAGTCGATTAGGCGCCCGCCCAGCACTAACCCACCTTGAGCACCTTGACAAAAAGTAGTCAAAAATAAAAAAACAAAAATACAGAGAAAAAAATACACAAAAAATAATAATAATAAAGATAAAATAAAAAACAAAGTTAGGCTTTAGTGTTGGCGTTAACGTAGGCGTTGGCGATGATGCTGACGTCGGCTTTGGCTTTGGCTTTGGCTTTGGCGTCGGCGTTAGCTGATTTGACCCAGTGTACTAAAAAACAAAAAAAAAAAACTTAAATTCTGCCTTCCGCTGTTTCTCGCTCTTTATGGCACTTTCCGTCAACTCTTCGCCAACGACAACGACAGCGACAACGACAGCGACATCTGCAGGCCCAGTCTCATTGTGCATTTACCAATACATACATAAACTATTGTGTACATACACACACACACACACACATATAGTTAACTAGCATGTTTTGTACTTACCTTCAGAGCTTTAAGAGCAACAACAGTTTCACTTGGAGGCTGCGCTGTCGGCATTAGTTCAAAGCTTTGTAACACCACACGAATTCGTTGTTATTGTGTGTCTGTGTGTAGGACACAAAAAAAAAAAAAAAAAAAAAAAACATTGGAATGTGGAATGTGGTATTCATTGACAAAATCAGCTTTCAAAATGATCTCACTTGTATGAAAAACAGTCAAACCAAATCGAAAGCCGGTTTCGTAGTCAAATCAGAGAGTTTAGTTTAAGTTTTAGTTTGTTTTTCTTCAATTTACACACACACACACAACATAATATATTTATATATATATATATATATATATATATACCTATGTGTGTGTGCATGTTTCCGACTGTTTCACAATTTTCACCGCACGTGCCTGGGACCAGGCCCTGAGCCACATTTAATAATTATGATTACTTATGTGTGTCAAGTCGAAATTATATGCTACCATTTAACACATTGCACAAAAAAAAAAAAAAAAAAAATTAAAAATATTATAAAAAAAAACAAAATAAAAATGAAGAAAAAAAAAATAAAATTCATTTCAAAGATCGTAGCCTAAATATTTTCACACGCGCAGAGCAAAAAGCAAACACAAAAAAAAAAGTAAAATAAAATAAAATGTAAAAAGAAAAAATTACCAAAAAGATGCACGAAGATAGCGACTAAATTCGGGCAGCATCTTACGGTTTTTTTTTTTTTTTTTTTCTTTTTTTTTGTTTTTTCTTTTTTTGGTTCTTAATATAAATAGCACACACAATTAGTGGCGCTGAGTGTGAGACGCTGAAAAAGAAAGAAAATAAAGTATAGACGTACGTATATATATATAGAGAGAGAGAGAGAGAAGAATGATGGAAAATGAACTGTAAATATTTCAAACTTATCACAGCTGCAACTGTTCCCATTCCTATCGTATCGAGGTAACGTGGTATCGAGGGGAGTTTATCAAAATCGAAACAGGGGGTCGCCGCTAAATATAACTAAAAAAGGGAATAGAGGGCAAAGTAGTGGCAACGATGAGGGCGCAACAAATCAAAGGTGAAAATAGCTTTAAAAATAGACAAGCTATAGTCTATATTGCGCAGGCGCACCTTGTGTTAAAAAGAGAGAAATATATGAAGAAAAAAAAAAACTAAATAAAGACAGAGCGAAAGAGGGAACGATATGAGAGGGAGTCAACGCGTGAACAAGCGCCAACAAACGCTTTGGAATGCTGGAAGCAACAATCCTCATTTAACAGTCATTAATTTAGACGTCGTTCCAGCTGTTTAGCTTTGGCGTGCTAAGGGAGCGCCCGCTGCTGCGACTGATGCTCCCGCGTGATGATCACACGCTGCTCTGCTGGGAAGCTGTGGGAAAGTATGCGCCGCAGCAGCAGCGACAACAGCAGCAACAACAACAAATTGGGTCAACATTTTTTCATTCACTCTTTATTTTATTATTTTTTTTTTTTTGTTGCTTCTTGTTGTTGTTGTTGTTGTTGTTATGTTTCGACATATTTTGTGTGTTTAGTTTTTAGTGTTATTTTTTTTTTTTATTTTGCCTCCTGCTTCTTTTTTTTTGTGTGCCTGCCATTTTTTTATTAACACAAAACTTTCTATTGAGCGGACAACAACACACAAACATACAGCGCCACACACGAACTTCAGCAGACCGTAGCATTCACCGTTATTATTATTATTATTATTATTATAATTATTATTATTATAATTATAATTATATTTTTTTTTTATTGCACATTTTTATGGCTTATGCCTGGCGATCAGAAACAATCGCTCTGATAATATAAATATAATTTTTAATTGACATTTATTGTCATGAATAAAATAAAATGGGCAAACGACTTTATTTCTTTTTTACATTATCATTTTCCCAATTTTCTCAATTTTCCCAATTTTTTAAATTTTTCAATTTTTTTTTTTTTGTTATATTTATTTATGAACTTCTCTATAGTTTCAACAGCAGCTCAACTAAGACTGACTGTGCATAGTAGCTTTAGCTTTGACTATCGATCGAGTTAGGATTTTCGATGGTCTACCGATAGGCCAGACGATAACGACAACGGAGTTGGCATTCCTTAGCTTTTCTTCTTGTTGTTGTTGTTGTTGTTGTTTGTTGTTGTTGTTTGTTGTTTTTACAATCGACCACCGACTACGTTTCGCTGTTGGCGTTCTTTAACCTTTTTTTTTTCCTGTTTTTTTTTTTTGCTGACATTTTTTCTTTCTTTTTACATACAAACAACAATAGCAATAAGAACAACAAGAACAACAAGAACAAGAAGAACATATAAACGGGATTAGTTTGCCGCTGTCCGTTAGGCCAGTGCATGTGTGTCTGTGTGTGTGTGTGTGTGTGTGTGTAGAGAGAGGGGAGAGCGCATATTTGCGCTCCCTTTTTACCCTTTTTTTTTTATTTTCATTGCTGCCCACTTGGACTTTGGCGTCTGTCCCTATCTGTCCCTGTCTGTCCCTGTCTGTCGTATGCCATCGACGCCGTTTCTTTTGATTCGCCTGTCTTTTTTTTTCTCTTTATGCTTTCTGCTCTCGCCCTCTTTCGTATTTCTTTTCTTGTAAAACGGTTTTAATGTTGGACTCTCTGGTTATGCTTGCCTGCCCTGTATTGATGTAGTTGTTGTTGTTGTTGTTTTTGTTGTTGTTGTTCTTGCTTGTTGCTTTGGCTGTTTCTTTGATGCCAACAAGCCAGCCAGCCAGCCAGCCAGCCAGCCCGCATTCTATGCTGGTGGTTGACTTTTCTTTATTTTGCCTTATTCTGCTGAGTGATGCAACTTTTGTGTGGCGTTTAAAGAACGCGGCAAACAAGCATCAGAGCCGAGACCAGCGATTGCAATTATGATAGGCACAAGAGGTAAATCTCTCACTTCTTTTAAAAAAAAATGTACTCTTACCCTAACAATTCCCACTATATACTATACTATACTATACGATACGATACGATACGATACGTTTTAACCAAAACCTTTATTATCGCCTGCAACTACATCGTGTGCGCAGCAATTACCATCAAAATTACTTTAACCACAACAGAGTCGCAATTAAAGCTTCAAACGTTAAAGCGACGAAACTGGTATACAGTGAAAATCCGTTAATAGCAACGTTTCATTCATTTAGTAATCAATAATTCTTATGAATTTTTATAAATATTTTTTTTTTTTTTTTTATAATTTTATATATAATTATTATAATAGATATAATTATCCTTGTGCCAAAATAACTACATTATATATATACTATATTTTAACCGATTCATTTCTAAGGAGTCTGAGCCACACAACAATTGTTGTTGCAGCTAAAATGTCGTATGACTCATTCGTAAAGAATTTAAATTTGAATTTCTAAATAGACTCTACACGGACAGAGTCACAGTAACAGTCACATTCTCACACACACACACACACACACACACGCATACATATGCAGACAATGCCAGAAACGACTACGACAAC
>JBAMBS010001276.1:145000-200029 GCA_037044455.1 Zygothrica quintamaculata
ACTGGTGCTAAGTTAACTCTCCTATTGATTCTTTTCCTAGGGAGAGATCATGTGATTGATTTGCTGGAATATAGGAAAACCTTTGGCTGAATATGATCTTGATCTTAAGGTTTATCATTTGGTATAGTTTTGGTTGTCTTGTGACCACTGTGCGCTTGTTGAGGACTTTTGGCAGTTGCATGTTGCATGCATTAGCATACAAGTGTTGGCTACAGAATCAAGATATAATACACAAACACAAACACAACAACAAACATCAACAGCAAACAACAACAAAACTAACAACAAACTGTATCTTGTTAGCGTAGAAGAAGAGCAACGCGTCTAGTGGAAAAATGCATTGAAGCGACACTGATGCACTCTTTGGCTGCAGTGGGCGCTGTCTCTGGTTGTTGGTGGCAATTCAACTCTACTGTAAGTTGTTCCCCTTAATACTGATGTTTGGTGGCACCCTTTGCCACATCATCACACAAACTCTTTTGTATCTATTTCCTACTCTATTTGTTGTTGCTTTAGAAGCTCTTTAACTTCTATGGATAAGTCTATGACCACCGACTGTTTTGTTGTTGTTGTGGGGAAAGTCTTATTGCGGGGGCAGCACAGCGTGTTGGCAATTGCTATGCCGCTTCCTGAGCCCACACACACACACACATACATAGAGACAAAACCGTGTGAGGCTGGCATAATTATAGCACATTCCATAGCACAAAGTAGCTGCAATCGGATGTGGATTTGGCTTCCAAGTAGGAGTTGTCAGTCTGTCGTTTAGTTATTCAAACGTAAAATGTGGGCGTTTCCCCTCCCTTTCTATATTTCTCTTCCTCTATCTCTTTCTCTCTCTCTCTCTCACACACACACACACACACACACAGACTGTGTCGTTCTCCCTACTATTAGCTGTCTTCTGTTTATATACAGTGCATGATTTGCAGCGAACAGTCGCCAGTTTCAGCTCCGCCTTCGATCTGAGATGTATTAATGACATTTGGCCCAGTTTCTTAACAGTTTTCCCCCTGTTGTCGCATACGTGGGGGCGACACGTAACTTGCAGCAGCTGTGCAACGACGATGTTGGCGTCATCGTCAACGTTTTCAACATCGTCATCGTTGACGTTGACGTTGACGTCGACATCGACGTCTGCCTCATTCATATTCATAAATTTACCGTCTTTTTGCGTAAAGTTGCGGCGCAACGGAAGTTGTATACCCCACACCAAACCCCACTCTCCGTTCGTTGTCTATCCAACACAACCAACACTATACCCCCAGGCCATTTCAACTGATTTAAGCCCCCACCCCCTCTCTCTCTCTCTCCCCTACCCAGCAAGCTTTAAGACAGACAATGTGCCGCTCTATTTTAGATGCGTTCCTGTTCCCGTTCCCAGGCAGGGATCTTAAGTTCATAGCACTATTGAACTCGGATAGGCAACACTTTCGCCATAAATAGCAAAAATGACGGCCGCCCAAGTTCCCTTAATGCCCCTACTATATACCACTGCTATACATTCACTACTCTTACAGTCAGTGCTCCGATGTTTTATCAACGGAAACAGCAACAACAACAGCAACAACAACAGCAACAACAACAGCAACAGCAACGACAACAGCAACAGAAACAGAAACACAGCAGACAAGCGTTCAAGTGGTTAAACGGAGAGGAAGCGAAGTTTGTGGGGTAGGTGGTGATGTTGTAGGAGACGACAACGGTAGGAAGCAAAAGAGGAACAGAGGCAAAAAAAGCAACAAGAGAAACAACAACAACAGTAACAACAACAACAAACATAAAAATAAAAGAAAAACGAAAACAAAAGTGACTAATGCTCCAAGTGTGACTGCTTCCTCCCGCTTACTTCCTGTGCGTGTGGCCTAATGAGGAAGTGGAAATGAAGGAAAAAGGGAAAGACAAAGAGTGAGAGGGAGAGGGAGATGAAGAGGCAGAATGAGATGGAGAAGGAGATGTTAGTGGTACATAGTAGGTGATAGTCAATTGCCAACTAACAAATGGGAAGTGCAATTGCAGAACATCAACTTGAAAAAAAAAAGAAGAAAACAAAACAAGAAACAAGCAAAGAAAAGAAACGAAAGAAATGCCAAAAAGAAAGTAAATAGCAAAATGAATATTGTATACTCTATATACACGATAATACAAATAGAAATCTATATATTATAGCTTATAATCCCATAGAAATCTGAGCTAAAAGAATTTCCTTTTTTGTTGGTATTTCCGTATATACAGAGAGAGAGAGAGAGAGAGAGAGAAGAAATGTATTCTATAGAGTTTATTGTAGATATCATATACCTTAGATAGAAGCAATTGCAGACGCCATTTGGAGGAGTCAAGTTATGCCTAAGGAGTGTTGGGCAGGACGGTAGGGGGTCTAGCGGGGTCTATAAATAAGCATTTGCTCCAGAGACCGGAAATATTGTGACTATATAGACGAAAGCAAAGCCACCAACCGATACGAGTTCCACTATATATATATATATATATATATATATATATGTATATACTAATGTGTGTGTGTGTGTGTGTGTGCGTTTCATTCATATTTTTTTCTTTTTTTTTTGCGCTCCATTCATTCATAACTGTATGTGAATGGAATTCGAATTGGGGATACGTTGCTTATGGATTGGAGCAATGCTCGTACCAGCATATAAAAAATGCTGCCAGCCGCATATGGGAAAAGTTGTTGTTGTTGTTGTTGTTCTGATTGCGACAATATGCAGTCCAAAATTATAAAAAAAAAAAAAAACACTGAACTAAATGTATTGGCTGCTGACCCCAAAAAACTAAAAAAAAAAAAACGACAACAACAACAACGGAGATACGGATCCGTTCCGGACTTATCAGTTTATGTGCCTCTATGTGTGTGTATGTGTGTGTATGTGTGTGTATGTATATGTGCGTATGTTTGTGTCTGTGGCTGTGCCTGTGTCTGTGTCTGTTACTGCTGTGCGTGTGCTCAATGAAAATTCATTGAAATTTAGAGCAAATCTATAAAATGCAACGAAGCAAGCAATACCAACTACAAGCGTACTAGAATCTATACGCGGCTATAAGCTAACAGTCACAGCAACAAAAAAACAGAACAGCTACAATAACAACACTAGCAATAACAAGAGCAATAACAACAGCAATAACAACAACAACAACAACAACAATAACAATAACAACAGCATTAGCAGCAACAGCAACAGCAACAGCAACAGCCAAATTGCATTGGGGCAAACAGTTGGAGCGATGACACGAAAGACAACGGCAAACGCGACGCTGTGCGGTGCGGTGCGGCACGTGGAGGCGTCGGCGGTGACCGCTGCTGTTGCTGTTGCTGTTGCTGTTGTTGTTGTTGCTGTTGTTGTTGCTGCCTCCGCTTACGGGCAATGCATGAATTTATGAATGAATATAAGTGTATGTGATTATGTTTGTGTATCTGTGTGTGTGCGTATCTCTCTCACTATATGTATATAGTATGTGTGTAGCGTGTCGCCGCAGTAGCTGCTGATGTGTGTGTGTGTGTGTGTACTGCGCTTGCATTTAATGAATGAAAATCCCAAGCCGAAGCCCACGACAACATAAACCAGCAAATACAAACATTATACACACACACACACACACACATACACACACATGTATATAGATGAAAACCACAGCACTGGGTAAATGCAGTAAAAACGGAAGTAAATGGGAATAATAACAACTAAAACAACAACAGCAATAATAAGAACAACAACAACTAAAACAACAACAACAAGAAACATGCCCCATTGGATTGGATGAATGCCCGCCTGATTTTCAACTACGGATAAGATACTTGTGGAGTATTTTATGGCTTCAAGTATCTACTCATAAGGCGAGCATAGAACGCGTACAATACAAATAAAAAATATATATATGTATATAGTAAATAGCACTTAAACACATATATATATGTACACATATATATATGTATAGTATATTATGTATTGTATGCTTTATATGTTATTTAGCTATAAATGTCTCAAGGTGCGCACTTAGCATTTAGTTCAAGATATGCTTATATGTATATAGAACAACGTCAGGTGTTGAAATATATATATATATATGATTTAAGTAATAGCTAAAATTTGGAACAATATTACCCATATATATATTATATATATAAACTATATATTAAGCAATTTATTACATTATCTGCTAACAATGGAAAAAAAAAAGGACGAAAACTTCAATGACAAAAACGAAATTCTAATTGCCTTTTAACGAATATTTGTGCTAAATTTAAAACTTATTAAAGTAGTTTATATTAGGCTTAAGCTGTAGTTGGATGTACTCTAGCTCCTTTGCCTACATATACAGACAAACACAGACATACGCACACACATACAGACAGATTCTATACGCACTTTGAGCTGATGCGTAAGCCTACGCGATGCGAAATGTTGAACAACTTCCGTGTTTTTTAATCAATTTTAGCGAAATTTACAACATAGATCAAGAAGTTCAAATGGTTGAAAATAATGTTTAATAATCGTTTTTTTTCGTATTGCGGGGGTAAGGGGAGGAGGAATACAAAAATAACAAATCTAGATGCCAAATTTAATTGTTCTATCTGTTATAGTCTTTGAGAAAAATTCGTTCATACAGACGGACAGACAGACAGATCGACTCGGCTAGTCGTGCTGAACAAGAATATATATACTTTCTGTGGTGTGTCAAATGATTATTTCTATCTGTTACATACTTTTCAATTTTGCACATTTCCATTAGGTCCCTTTTAGCCTTTTTTTTTTTAAAGGCAAAAGAAGTAAAGTTGTTTATCGCAATTCCGAGAATAATACAAAAATTTATATGGAAAATTATTGATTTAACTCTATATACAATATATAATATTATAGTATTTATAGGAAAGCAAAAAAGAAACCAACTACAGGCTTCAATTCCTAAGTAAAACGCTGACGGAATTTACATCTGGAAATTATTTCATAAAAACTAATCAAATTTGCTTCAACGATATTTATAAATTACTCTGACATTTTTCTGCTGATTTGAATATATATATATATATATATATATATATATATATATATATATATATATTTTTTTTTCTTTGTTTTTATTATTGTTTATTATTTTCTAAAATTTTCGATTAGTTGTGATGTTTTCTTGAAAAAAGATCACATTAAAAATAAAAAAAAAAATTATTTCTTTTTTTTTTTTTGTTTTTGTATTTTATTTTATATTACTTTTTTTCCTTCATGCATTAAGTACTTAATATAAAACAGACTGAGTCAGTGAACCGCACAATATTGTTGTATATGAAAATGAATATGAATGTGAGTATACTTTAGATTATTATAGACTTTAACATATATATATATATATATATATATATATATATATATATATGAGAATATATATTGTAAACCTTCAAATGAGTCTGTTTGAATGATATATTATTATATTGTATATATAGTTCTAGAGAAATTTAGCTGACTCTATCACAAGTGCCGACGACATTGAACCACTAGACTGAAATGGATATATATATATATATATATATATATAGATATATAAATGTAAATTGTGAATGTAAATGGAAATGGAAATGAAAATGGGATTTGGACACACAAAAGTCATAAAAAAAAAAAAAACAGAAAAAAAAATATCGAAAAACTTTTTAGTAAAAATTACAAAGAAAATAGATGTAAATAAAAATAGAATTCTTTTAAGATTGTTGTTTTAAAACTGTATGTATGACGCACAAGCAGCGTCAGTGCAGGTAAAAAAAAAAAAACACATAAGATCTACAAGGCAAACAATATATATATATATATATATATATAAATATAATATATAGTATATATAGATGAACATGCTATAGGGCGGGCTTGGGTCTTACGAGTTGATATTTATCGAAGAGATGCGATAAAATTACAACAGACCCCAGCGAAAGTGCCGAGAAAATTGTGATTTGCGTAGAAATAATAATAACAACAATAATCAAAAACAATAACAAATAACAAATTATAATAATAACAACAACAACAGCAAGAAGAAGCAGCAGAAACCAACAAGCTAATGACGCACAAACTTTACAAGGCTGTCTGCCAGTCTGCATTAATGTAAACTGTAGGGCAACGGACTGGGCGTATTGGTTGCTTTGATTGCTTTGGTTGCTTTGCTTGATTTGCTTCGATTTGATTGTTTGGCTTGTAGGGGAGGGGGGTGAACTGGGGTTGTTATGGTGTGGGATGTAGTGATCTACCAAGTATGTACGTCATTATAAAGTGAATGAAAACGAAAATGAAATTGCTGCAAGGCAAACGTTGACTGCTTTTTACGTCAGCAACTATATTTTGTATATTTTGTTTTCTGTCTTGTTTCTTATTTTATTTTATTGCTGCTTCTTGTTTTAACTCATATGCAGATTACAATTAATATTATATATATATATTATATATATTTTTATTTATATCAGCTATAGCTGATGACGTCGTATGAGTAGCATTAATCTTTAATCAATGTTTTCGTTAAGGCTGAGTCAAATGTGCGTCAAATAATTGCAGACACTGTGACTGTGTAGCAAAGTTGTCAACCTTATTTATTAACTATATATATATATATATATATATATGTTAATATGTATATATTTAAGCTAAAGTAACAGAAGCAACAAAATCTATCGATAATTATCGCATGCGAGTCGTTAAACATTTAAATGTCTATATTATATGGCATAAAAAAAGCTTTTGATTATCAACTTAATGATATGAAGTTAACTTTTAACGGTTATTTACACTATCGTGTAAAGTTGAGTTTCATTTATTTCAATAAAAAACAAAACTAAAAATAACAAAAAAAAAACAAACGGGAAAAGTTACTGGTTCTATACAAAACAAAGTAAAATATAAATAAATAAATAAAAAATTACAATAAAATAAAATAAAATAAAGAATTCATCAAATGTTAAGTTCTATTGTTATATATATATATATATATATATATGTATATATGTATGTATGTATGTATATATGTATATATATGTTTCTATCAAACTGGTTCAATTTCTGTTGATAGCTTTTGTTGTTTCTGTTGCTGCGTTGTTGTTGTTGCTGTTGTTGCTCGCGCCTTGGCTGTGCCAATCTTAATTGCGCATTTAAATATGTACATACATATGTATGTATGTATGTATGTATGTATGTATGTATGTTGTATAATATAAAAACAGAAACTACAACTACAACAGCAACAGAAACTATAAACAACACACAAACATACATACATACATACCTACAAAAAGCAACATACAAAAAAAAATAAAAAAACAGAGAAAAAAAAACCATTCACAGGCAGTCAGCAAATTTACAGCCCATTGTGAACTTTGAAGCTTGAGGAGCAGGCGCCTTTACCCAAAACATGCCCCTGATCGTTTCACTTACTTTAACACTACGTAAACTCACATATATATATACATATATATATATATGTATATGTATATTCCTCCCCTTCTATATATATATATGTATATATATTTGAAGCTGCGCATATTGCGCCTTGGCTATTTATTATGTATTATAGTTTATGGGCTTGCAAACAAACAAAAACAAAAACAAAAAACAAAAACAAAAAACAAAAACAAAAACAAAAAACAAAAACTGTGGCGCACAATGCAAAAACGTTTTTGCGCACTATGGCATTCAATACAGTGTCAATTAGGTGGCAACGCTGTGCAGTTTTGTCACGTGTATTATAATTATGTACGTATATATAGATACTCTACTATGAATGCGTTTAATTAAAATGTCTTTTGTTGACATTGGCAAATATTATTAAAAAAAAAAAACAAAAAAAATAACAAAAAAAATAACAAATATATAACAAAATAAAACAAAAAAAAATAACAAAAAATATATTAAAAAAAAAAAAGAAAAATCCGAAAAAAATTCTTTTTAATATTTTTTAATTACAGCTTTTTTAATTGACATCTGGCAACGCCAGGCGCAAGGGCCACCATGAAAAGACAATATGCAAGAGAAATATAATGAGAGCTTAAAACCGTTGAACAGAGAGCAGCATTGCGCATCAGAAACATCAACGACAACTTGTTGCGCTTGCGTCTGTGTGTGTGTGTGTGTGTGTGTGTGTGTGTGTGTGTGTATGTGAGTGAGCATGTTTAGAGTGTGCGCGCGTGTGTGTGTGTGTGTGTTTGCGTAAGAGAAAGAGAGAGAAGAAGAAAAAGAGCGAGAGCTTTTAGCAGGCTGGCCTTGCTGTTGTCTTTATTCTATGCTGCTGACTGGGCTGTCCGCCTGTCTGTCTGTTGATTTGATTTTGTGTAAGTGTGTGTATGTGTGTGTGTGTGTGTGTGTGTGTGTGCTATTGTATTGGCTGTGTGTGGCCGTGCTTGTGTAGTTGATTTTTTGGTGCGCAAAAAGCCCAGCACAAACCTAAGGACACATGGCCAGAGCAATATGCGCACGTGTATGCGAATATATATATATATATATGTATATAGATATATGAATGTTTAAATGTATATGTTATATGTGTCTATATAGAGGACTCGCTGTCTGGGCTTAAACTGCGCAGCGGCGCTTCGTTTCTGCTGCTGCTGCTGCTGCTGTTGCTGCAGGCTGCATTTAACAGCTGTTTTCTGTTGTCAGTTCGAAAATGCAAGAAGAGACAGGCGCAGCGAAAACAGCTGTTGGCTGTTGCAGTTAAGCTGACCTAGCAGCTGACCCACAGCAGCAGCACAGCTATATACAAATATGCATACATATATATATATATATATATATACTTATATAAATATGTATAAATAAATAACTTAAAAACTAGTAAAAATTGCTTGATACTTACAAACAAAGCCATAAGGCGGCCTGTGCGATGGCGATGGCGATGTCGATGTCGATGTTGATGTTGATTATATAAGCAGGGTCGCCATACATCTATACATACCAACACACACACACACATACACAGCCCTGACTAGGTACTAGTGTATGCGTGTGTGTGTGTGTGTATTGAGCAGTGCTATAGTATTGGTGTGTGCTAGTTTAGTAAATGCTCAGCACACGCACTGAATTCAAGCGAACAAAACATCGTCCACAGCAGCAGCAGCAGCAGCAGCAGCAGCAAAGGCAGCAGCGGTGGTGGCGGTGGCGGTGGCGGTGGCAGCGACAGTCGCAGCAACAGGCAGATAGGCAAGTTTGCTTTTGTAGTTGTTGTTGCTGTTGTTGTACGTGTTTCTATAGTTGTTGCTTTAGTTTACTTTGTTGCTGTTGTTGTTAGTGTTGTTGCTGTTGTTGTTGTTGTTGTTGCGGCGGCGACATTTGTGTCGTATCTAAAACATTTACGCTTTAAATAAATATATACAGAGGTATTATAAAAAAAAAGAGGCAACTACAACAGCAACAGCAACAGCAACAACAGCAACAGCAGCAACAACAATTGGTTCAATGCACGCCGCCAAAGTGAACAAGGCACAACGCTTATCACAGGTGATAGCAAAAGGAGGTGAGCAGAGCGTGATGGGGAGGGGTGTGTGTGTGTGTGTGTGTGTGTGTGTGTGTGTGTGTGTGTGTGTGTGTGTGTGTGTGTTGAAAAGGAAGGAAGGAAAGAAAGATACAGAACTTTTTGTAAAAGGGAATTGAAGAGATTAGAGAAGATTGAGTAGATTGGGTATTTGGAGGCAGAGAATTAGCTGATTGTCTGCAACTTAAGATTTGATTATATATGTATACTATATAATGTAGTATATTATATGCCATACAACTTCATCGTGATCATCATGATGAACATGATCATTAACAACGTTGTCACTTGGCCCATGTACGTACAAAGTTCACTTGTTGTTCTTGTTGTATTCGTCTCGTTTTATATGCAAACATGCAAACTTTTTTTTTTTCTGTTTTTCTTTTCTTTTTTTTTTTGATTGTATAAGTTTACTGTTGCTTCGTCGCCATTTTTTTTTTTTTTTTTTTAAATAAAAATCCATACATATATGTATGTGTTAGTATATATATATATGTGTGTGTGTGTGTGTGTGTGTGTGTGTGTCTACATTTCGTTTCTTTATTTGAGTCTTTTTATTTTGTGCTTTTTGTATTTACTTTTCCGCTTCTA
The DNA here is from genome assembly GCA_037044455.1 of Zygothrica quintamaculata. Lineage (NCBI taxonomy): Eukaryota > Metazoa > Arthropoda > Insecta > Diptera > Drosophilidae > Zygothrica > Zygothrica quintamaculata. The sequence continues at coordinate 155,102 of JBAMBS010001276.1, forward strand.
ATTTTAATTATTCAGTTGCGAAGCTCAAAAGTCGCGAGCTACATACATACATATACATATATACATATATACATACATACATACATACATACATACATACATACATACATATACATACATATACATATATATATATATATATAATTAAAATATATATAGTTTGTTTTTAAGTCTTCTTCTTTATTTTAAGCGACTAATTTTTGTTGTTGTTATTGTATTTGTTGTTCTGTTTGTTGTTGTTGCTGTTGTTGTTGTTGTTGCTGTTGTTGTGCTTACCCCTGCAACCCTTGCATTAAGATAATCTTTTTAAAACGTCGTTTAAGCAGTTACGTACCGTTACGTTTAATTTACTTAACGTTACGTTACGTTACGTTACCTTTTACGTTTACGTTATGGCATTGGGCTACGACTTTTGGGACAGTTTTTCTTTTTGTCTTTTTTTTCTTTTATTTTGTTGTTGTTTTTCTTTCGATTGTTTTTTTTTTTTTTTTTGTTTCAAACTGCGTCGCAAATTCGCTTAAAAATTGTTTTTGTTGCTGTTTCTAGTTTTCTTTTTTTAGTTTTGCGCTTTCCTTTTGTTTTCCGTTTTCCGTTTACTGTTTTTACTTTTTTGATAACTCGATTTGAGTTGAAGTATTTCGCTTAACTATTTTACATGTTTGCTTTAAGCAATATAATTAATAATTAGTTAAATGGCGAAGCGTAGACACACACACACACACACACACACACACACACACACACACACACACACACACATATATATATACACACATAAAGGCACACTTAACAAAAAAAATAAATATAAATATATTAAATACACACGCCAACACCAACACCAACACCAACACCTTTGCACAGTTTTTAATTGAAATTCACTTTGATGCTGCCGCCGCTTGTTGCCGCTGCTTGTTGCTGTTGCTTGTTGCTGCTGCTTGTTGCTGTTGCTTGTTGCTGTTGCTTGTTGCTTGTTGCTTGTTGCTGTAACTGCTGATATTGCCGCAATCCAGAGACTAGAGACCAGAGTAAAGGCAAAAAAAAAAAAAAAAAAAAAAAAAAAACAAAATAAAACCAAAAAAAAAATAATAATAATAATAATAATAAAATGTAAAAGAAGCAGAAGAAGAAAAGAAAAACAGAAAAAAAAAAAACAAACGAAATAGTAGAAAAAAGAAAAGCCCAAGCAGTTGGCAAAGTAAGCCGCGCCCAGCCAAAGCAGTTCACCGCCTCCTCCTTCTTGACGTTGGCGCTGTCGGTGACGTACTGAAACAAATGTCTCACCGAAAGTTTAGTTTGCGGCGCATGCTTACGCTGACAGCACACTCGTGCACACACACACACATGCACACACATGCACACAACACATACACACACGCGCATACAACTAGAGACACAAATACTATAGCAATAAGCACAGAAGAGGCACCGACAGAGCACACAGTAAGAGCAATCCAACATCAGCAACAGCAACAGCAGCAGCAGCAGCAGCAGCAGCAGCAGCAAAAGCAACGACAGCAACAGCAATGCCCGTTGGTATCAATGAACGTCTCAAGATTTTTTGGGACTGAATGAATGTGGCGGCAAGCTGCTGCCGACACTGTGGGTGTGACTTTGCATGTAATGGTTAACGCCGTCGTGGAAAAAAAAATATTTTTTTTTTTTTTTTTTTGTTTTGTTAAGTACATATATGCATATCAAACACACAAGCGCACAAACACATATGCACACACATATGCATACACATACACACATATATACATGCCGCACTGAAAACAATAGCAAAGCAAACACATTGTACATCTAACATACACACACACACACACACACGCATATATACATTTGTATGCATATGAATATACAGCACACACACACACATACATACACATATGCAAAGCGAAGCCAAGAGAGCGTGCGCTCTTGGCAAAAAAAAAAGCTTTGCGTGTTTGTTGTTGTTGTTTTTGTATCGAACATTTTGGCACGGTAAAAAATTTTTATGAACGAAAGGCAAAAAAAGAAAATGGCGGCGCCAAGAAATGCACTGAAAGCATATTAAATGTATATTTTCATAAACAAAATGGCTATTGAATACAATACTTAAATCAATACTTAATGCAATAATATATATATAATAAATATTGATATAAATAATTAATTTTCTATAACAAAAAAAATAAATAGTTAAACGTTTTATTTCATTTGTTTTGCTCTGTTTCTTTTTGCATAAATAAAATATTTAATATATGTTTATAAAAGAATTAAATTATATATTTAATTAAATTTATATTAAATATTATATTAAAATAAGGCAAATAAATAAATTTATAAAATCAAAATAAGAATAGCAAAATCTTCTGCTAAAGATCAATTAACATTAAATGAGTTTAAAAAGTGTTTAAAAGGGTTTTTTGTTTTTAATCTTAAATAAATTGGTTTATGTATTGCAAATATTACTTAATATATTATTAATATATTCATTAAAATTATTTAATATTTTAGTTTAAAAGCATACGAATTCAGTTCAAGAAATTTCGGCTTGATTTAAAGCCATACTTTGTACAGAGTATAACTTAAAGCTATATAGTTTGTGCACAGTGTAAAGTAGAAACCCTCATTTAAGCACACACACACACACACACACTGGCACATACCAACATATACAAACACATACACATACGCACTCATACGCTCACGATCGAAATCAACTGAATAAAAGCAGCCAAAACCTCAGAGAAGAACAAAAAAAAAAAAAAAAAATGAACGAAAAATATTCCTGGCCCAGAAGCCCGTATGTAGTATGTTTGTTATGTACATATCTTTCTATATATATATATATATATATATGTCAATGTGTGTGCCTGCGAGAGTATATACTTAAGTGGTGTGTGTGTGTGTATAGAGCAAAGCAAGGCAACACTAATACACAACAAAACATATCACAAGCGACACACCGACACTGAAATACAAATATAGTAAAAACATTTCGATTTTGGTTATGTGTGTGATATATATATATATTTGTATATTATTGTGTGTGTGTGTGTGTGTGTGTGTGTGTGTGCGAGTGCTGTCTGATACGCGCGCTTGTATGCCTGTTTGTGTGTGTGTGTGTGTGTATGATTGCCATGGGGGCATTTTTCTAATGGCAGGCATGAAATTGACATGAATTTAATATCAAATAAATGTGTACTTACATTCAAATATGCAATTAAATGGCCACAATTATAAAGATCAACAACAAGAGTTGATACTAAAAGCGAAACATACACATATATATATATATATATTTATATATATATATATATTATGAAAGAATTGGAACTAACCTTTAGCCACACAACTGATATCAATTTGTTCAGTTTGTTGAGCAAAAACTAAAACTGATCCCGAAATGTATGAATCTATGTTAAATGCAACAATGTTAATTTAATATACCCCCTTACCCCCTTGCCCATCCCTTTCCTTCTATACCCCTTCTCTTTAGTGTATAGTTTATATACTATGTATTAATTTGATCCTAAATGCTTCGAGTTAATTAAACGCTTTAATAATAGTCCACGTGCTAATGCTGACGTAAGGGTCGCATAGGGGCGTGCACAATATCAACGCATCTCTCTCTCTATAATACGCACACACATACACACACACACACACACACACACATGTATGCATACACGCATACGAACGTTTATGTAGGCAGCTATTTCAAATAAAAAAAAAAACACTAACAACATTTCTCACGCATACCAAAACGTCAGTAGCTCAAACACAAACACAACAACAAAAAAAACTTTACAAAATTTCTTTCTATAAAGATCGCAATATATATACATATATATATACATATATATATATATATATATATCAAAGCTTCAAATGACGTATACACATATCGTGTATAGCAATAAAAATGTCGCCACCTTAGAGATGTTGTCCTTATCCACAATCTAAAACAAAATACTTTAATCCTTGCAAGTATTAGGCAAACAGTTAATCCTTAGTTAGATCATACATATATATAAAATCACGTGTTCCCTTGAATACTCCCGAATCGGTTACTGTATTAAATATATATATATATATATATATATATATATATATATAGTATGCACGGCAACAGAGAGCAAATGACAAAAAATTAGCAACAAAAAGCTCGACACTCACTCAGAGAAACTCACGCGTTTCGACTAAATACAAAATGGCCGCCAGATAATTTTGTTGACGTGGTTAAATTTCATTTTCTTTTGTCACATTTTATTAAATATTATTATTATTTCTATATAAATAAATATAAATAAATATAAAATATAAATTTAATTTTAATAAAATTAAATATTTAATGTTTAATATAATTTTATTATTTCAATTATTTATTTGTATTATTTTTTTTTTCTATTAAAATTACTTTTAAAGCCAAGAATTCCAAAGAAACTCAAGCAAATGGGAATAAAAAATGGATTCTTATTTTTTTAATTATTATTAATATGATTTAAAATATATGAAAATAGTCTCAAAGTTTACTCAAAGATAATTCAAAAGGTTTTAAATGGCTTATTTAAGGGTTGAGTAGAAGTTGTTTAAAGTTAGCTTTAAAAGGATATTAGGGGGCTTTAAAATATTTTTTAAAAAATTTTTAAGGTTTCAAAAAAGTTCTTAAAGTATTTAAAAGTATTTTTAAACAATTTCTACAAGTTTAAAATTAAAAGGAATTTAAAAACGTTTAAAAATTTGTTTTAAAATGAATTTGAATATTTTTAAATTGTTCTCATAAGATTTTCGAATGGTTTTTCAGGACGTTTTGTAGCGACTTGCAAAAAAAAAGTTTTTGAAAAGGTAGGTTCGTCGTAAATTTCTTGAAAGATACTCTAAAGTTTTGTAAATATAAACTTAAATTTTTATTACAAATCTTTTTAAAACAAAAGAAAACAAAAGCTTAAACTTCATTAAAGGATCTTCAATAATTTGAATTAAACTTTTTGCTAAAAACTAAAGGAAAAACATCAAATTTTGTTGCAAGAATAAAAATATTTGTGTTGAATTCTTGTGCATAAAAATCATTAAATTGAATTGAGTTTTTATAGAAGTTAAGAAATCAATCAATTTTTATAGACTTAGTCATAAATTTTATGCAATCTTTATATATATATATATATATAAATGAATTTATATATGTAAGTTTGATTTAGATTGAAGTAAAGTATAAATAAATTGTGATCGAATAGTCAATTCAATTATATTTGGCCTCAATTGCCGTATAATTCTGCATGCAACAAAGTTAAAGCGGTTACGAATAACTAACTAGTTGACCATATGACTTCTATCGGTCCGATTTCAAGTTGGAATCAAACATAAACTCAGACTCAGACTCAGACTCAGTATCAGAATTGAGCTCGGAATTGGACACGGACTTGGGGCGTCCATTTGCATTGGGCGGTCAATGGAGAGCAATGCAATGTGTGTTGTATAGAGCAATGGAGAGTAGCTTGAGCTGGAGCAGACTGATCATGTCGTCGGCGACACCACAGAGAGCGACAGCCTCCATTAAAATGCCCCACTAACTGCATTCCAAGAATTCATAAGTCAAAGATCGAATATGCTGTGCTTCAATGATAGTGACGGTCCCTCTACCGATACTCGATACTTAATATACCAATATATCAATACAGCAATAATTCAATACCCAAAACCAAACCCCATACTACCCTACCTTACCCCACTATCACTACCATTGCCACAACATGGACCAGTAGAACTCAGTGTCTGAAAAGAGTCTCAGTAAATGCATTGTATACTGGCCAGGGCCAAACGGCAACTGCCACTGCCACCGCCAACGTCAGCGCCACCACTACACACACACACATACACACACACACACATACACACAACAAACAACAAGCAACAGCAGACAACAAAGACTCAAATTGAATAAATAAAGCACAAGATTTATGCATATGAAATTAATAAATTGAAATATATGTACACAATATACTATATTAGACACTAACGTTTAACAAGTGCATCAGGCATTTAATTTTACTCCCATTTCCCTGGCTTATCAGTCTATGACAATGTCTATGTCTATGCCTATGTCTATGTGAATGGGTATGGGTATGGGTATGGGTATGGGTATGGGTATGGGTATGGGTATGGGTATGGTGTGTATGAGCTACCATCAACACCAACACCAAAAAAAAAAAAAAACGTGGCAAACCAAAAGAGATTAACACCAACTAACCATCAACGGGGCAAGAAACCAGATATGAAATATGCGCGATAAGACCAAAGTGCATTGGTGTCAAAAAAATAACATATATATATATATATATATATATAAATAAAAATAAAATAATATAAAATAATAGAAATACTTACTCGTACTTCAAGAGGAATGCATTTATATATATATATATATATATATATATATTTGTTAAGAGTCTACCAAAAAAACACGTAGCTCTTGGTTCTTGTTTATTATATGGTAAAGTGATGAAATCTACTGCCACACACACACACACACACACATACGCACACACACACACACATGAACAACATGAAAATTCTAGCATGCACTATACAGTCACATTTAAAGTCACAGTCTAAGTCACAGTCACAGTCATAGTCAAGTTTCAGTTTCATGAATGGAAACTGCCTTAAAGCTGTTAGCTGTTAGCTGTTAGTTGCTAGTTGTTTAGGCCATTTGACTATTAACTTAAAGCAACAGCTGCAACACAACAAAACACAGTCAGAAGTCTTGCTAGATTGCAGCTTGAGTGTATGAATGAATTGCTGTGGCGCCTCATTGTGCATAGTTCAAACTATTGTAATTACTATAAAAGATTATGCAAAATATCTATATATAAATATATATACATATATATGCATATATTTATATATATATATATTATGTATATATGTATATTAGCAATTAATTGTAGCTGCAATTGAAGTCCAATGTTGTGTCTCAGACTGAACGATGGAGTTGGAGGCTGTGACTCTGAGACTGAGGCTGAGACTGAGGCTGAGACTGAGACTGAGGCTGAGACTGGCTTTTCAGTCTGGGCTCTGAGTCATTGGGGGCAACTGGTTTGACTTGACTGAGAACAAGTACAAACGTACTTATTTACTTGCAGTTACATTGCATGTAAGTACTAAATGTATGTAGCTGCCAACATGGGCGTACTCAATAGCAAAGTAAAGTCACAAAAAAAAGGGGGGGATTTTTAGTCAATGAAAATGATATACAATATATATGAAAGTAATTAATTAATCTTTAGTTAAGATTGATGAGATGTATGAATTGATTAAAAGTATTTAATATGTTTTTAGATCCTTGATCCTAGCTTATGTTTCAGTTAATGTGTGTGTGTGTGTGTGTGTGTGTGTGTGTGTGTGTGTGTGTGTGTTAAGCCGCCACTGGTTAAAGTGACTGTGATATGAAGTCACGATATTGGAATGTGTGTGTCTTGATGATAATGATAATGATGTTGTGCAAGCCAGAGAATTGCAACCTGTTGGCATTTTGCAATTAAAATTTCTATAGCCGTTAAGCCCCTAGTCACGGCACGGTTAAACACTAAACATTTTTACCTAATTTACAAGAAGTAACAATATTAATTTGATGGTCCATTCTCTCGTTTGTCTCGACATAAGCATTAAGATAACAATATATATATATATATATATATATATATATATATACATTTCTAATATCATAGATCTATAGTATGGATAGGAGATCAATGCCAGTCAATAATATATATAATATAAAACGATGCCAATGGGAAAACGTTGACTGCAAATGCCATCAACAGCAACATCAACAGCAACATCAACAGCAACATCAACAGCAACAGCAACTGCATTGCGGCCTATCAGTAAGAAATAATGTCTGTCTGTCTTTTTGTCTGTTATGTCTGTTCTGTCTGTCTCTGTCTGTCTCTGTCTATATGTCGCAAGGGGCCGTGTCCCTTAAAAACTGATAATAATGTCGCCTGCGGGAAATTCCTTTAGCGGCATTTAAGGCCACTTAATTATGCCCCGTTGCCTGAACTGAACTCAACTTAACTCAACTCAACTCAACTCAACTGACCAGATCTCTGCTCTGGACTACTCTGTATCACTCTCTTGCACTCTCTCTCTCTCTCTCACTCTCTGTCTTTCTCTTTACGAAGACCAAAAACCAAAACCAATCCTAAATTCCAGGAATTTTGACTCTTGTTAAATATCAACTGCTGTATTTGTACACGCCGGCTCTTCGTCGATCTCTTCCAATGTCTTTCTGTCCTTTCTGTCCTTTCTGTCTTTGTCGCTGTTGTCTCTGCCGTCTGTCTATCTGTCTGTTTGTCTGTCTGTACACCTCACCCCCGCTTGCTGCACTTTTTGTCTGTCTGTTTGTCTCTTGGTCTGTCGGTCTCTGTGTCTGTGATGTTTATGCGTTTTCCTTCTTCATATCCATCTCATGCTCCCTTACCCTCTCTCTCTCTCATTCTTTCACTCAACCATGCAGCGGAACTTTCGAGCCTATAAACCAAAAAACAAAAACAAAACAACAAAAAAAAAGGTACTGAATACCTAAATTCTACAGTGCATATAGTATCCAAGTTTTTATATATTGAAATCGAACTAAAGTAATCAGCGTTCGAACTGTTCTTTAGGCAACCAGGGAATACTCTGGGAATTCCTATGGTTTCGTGGAATTGTGTCAGAAGCAACAAAAAACAATGTTACGGCCTACTGAATTTCCTGCTTACATTCAACCTAAAATGTAATGTAAATGCAATTTTATACTAATTCAGTTAAAAATATAAAAACTTTCCTGACTTTCTATAAAGCTTTTCTATACAAGCAAAGGTCTGAGGTTTTCCTGCAGTATTCCGGAAAAATATTCTATTCTAGCACATTTCAGACCTTGCATAGCTGTCAATAATATGACATATCTGATTATCCTTATAGCTATAAGTTATTCTCTCCGACGATATTCCATATACCTTATGAAAAATGTTCTGGGAGTTTTTAAAGAGCTCTGTTGATATCTGTGATGGTTTCCTTTAAGGAGGCACTAAATTTGTTCACCTATTTTACAGTGATTACCTATAAAAAATAAAGATCCTTAAGATACTTATAATAACTATATTTATAAACTATGTTTAAGCAGATAATTAGGATACTTAAGCTTGGCTTAAAAAAAAAACTATTTAGAATTTGTTAGGGAAATTTTCATATGAAACAATTGAAAGATTGCTTGCAACTTTGTACTTTGAACATTGATAAGGCACTTAACATCATCCTTTAAGTTCAGTTATAGATAGTTTATTGATAGCCAGCACTTAGCACTTGACATACGAAATTTCTCACAGTGCATACAATCGACACACTCACTTATAGATTTAAAAAATCGATGAGAAAAGGAATATGTTGAACGGGCGTACGGTCTGTAGCACGGCTCAAAACTGCTGTCCGTTGTCCGCCCATGCATACATACAACGCACACACACACACATACCGTACACACAGACACTCACTTACATACACACACACATACAAAGATACACAGGCATAAGACGAAGCAAAGACCTCTTTTTAATGTATTGCAATTCCAAGAATTTAGGAAGAGGAACGTGAGAAACTTTGTTTTTGTTATTTTCTTTTCTTTGCATTTCATTTCAAGATACGAAGCCTGTGCTCCAACCTTATATCTTTCATCTATCTATCTCTTTCGCTCGCAACAGTCCCTGTTGCAGTCCCTAGCAGAAAGTCGCCGACGACGTTGCCGTCCTCATGATCATCAACAACATCAACATCATCATCATTAACATTAACATGATTATCATATTATTGTCATCATAATCACCATCAACATGATCATCACTATCATAATCATCATCATCATCATCATCATCATCATGAAGAACATCATCATTGTCGTCGTCATCGTCGGTGGTGGCGGTGGCTATTACTCTTACAGCTCCTGCATTGGGCTTGGGCCATGGCCAATGTTTGATTTCAGTCGCTGCCTTTGCCACAGTTGTAGTCGCGGATGCACTCGCTGTTGCTGTTGCTGTTGCAGTTGCAGTCTCGGCTGCAGTCGCTGCCACTGCTAACGTTGCAGTTGCAGCATGCCCCAGACATTCATATTGTATACACTTAAGTTCTTGTGGAATTTCGTATTGCAGCAGCCAAAAACGGCGCAATTTAAGGTGCAAACGTGTGTGGAGTGGATTGGGCTCCATAACAGTGCAACAAAGACAGAAAGACACACACAGTGTATGAGTGAGAGGGAGAGAGAAAAGAGTGCGGGCAGTGGCACTAATACACAAATACAACTATTACCAGTGGCAGTGGCAGTGGCAGTGGCAGTGGGTATAGCTGTGGCAACCAGCAGTGGCAACCAAGTCGAATTGTCCGATCACCTTCCGCAGAGAGTCGGGAATCGGCAATCGGCAGCCAGCAATCGGCAGCCGGGAGCTGGGAGCTGGGAGCTGGAAGCCGGGAGTTAGGGTATTCCAGAGAACAGAAGTAACAGGAGAGAGATAGAGGGTGCTGGCAATCGGGAGTCGCCCCAATGTTGCAATGCCAGACTTGGCTAATAAAGTCGGCGACAAGAGAAAGCCAAAATTCCGAGACAACATTGTAGCACTTTGGGTAAAAAGGCAAGTGGGGGCGGCTGCCACAGAGGGGTGTGTCTGTGCGTTGGTAAGGAGTATAGAAGGTGAGGTGGGTGGTGGGAAGGCGGGGAGAAGGTGATTTTGAGTAGGGCTTGTTGTGTGCCGCATTTAGTTATTCTGTTTGCTTGCCACATTTTGTTTTCTTTTCCCATTTTTGTTCTTGTTTTGTTTTGTTTTGCTTTGTTTTGTTTGCTTTGATTTTGTTTTGTTTTTGCATTTGCAGCGATTTTTGCTTCAGCCTATGTGTGGCATGTGTATATGTCTGTCTCTGTGTGTGTATGTGTGTGTGTGTGTTGCAAGAAGTCCATTTCTTTTTGGGATGCTGCTGACGTTGCCTCTTATTGCTCTCTGCTCTCTGTGGAATGTGCGCGCCGCCATCGTCGATGCTGCATAATTTTTTGTTGCTTTGGCGCAGTGCAGCGACAAAATAGCAGAATCCTGTTGCCATGATCGTTAACAAGATGCCCAAGACATTGGCCAGGGCATTGGTGGAGTGAAGTCTGTGATATATATATATATATATATATATATGTATTTGTGTATGTGTGTTTGTGGTGTGACGATGTGCCCAAGTGCCCATGTGCCAGTGTGGCATTGATGGCGGTGGGGCAAAGTAGCAAGCAACCGCAGCAGCAGCAGCAGCAGCATCAGCAGCAGCAGGAATCTGGAATCTGTGGGAGCTTCAAACTGGCAGCCAAATTAAATAGGCGCAAGCGCTTGAGTTAGCCACGAGTTGTGGCAAGAGGAGCGCATGTTCCTCTTTCTGTTATTGTTGTTGTTGTTGTTGTTGTTGTTGTTGTTGTTGTTGTTGTTGTTGTTGTTATTATTGCTGTTGTTGGGGCGCTGCTATTCCGAGTTGATTGTCCTCTCACCTCAAGTTTTTGGCCCGAGTCTGGGCTCGGACTCAGACTTGAGCTGCATTCTGTTGTTGTTATTATTATTTTTGTTATTGTTGCTGCTTTTGTTGCTGTTATTATTGGTGTTGCTGTGTTTGTTGTCTTTTGCATGGAATGTTGCCTTACGGGTAGAGAAAATCTTCTCACCTCACCAGCATCAATTCATTGGGCCAATGTAGATCCGGATTGTGCTTTAATGCAACAGCAGCAGAAACAAAAAAACAACATAAAAAAAAAACGTTTTTTAATGTTTCAATTTATATTTTCTTTAAACATTTCCTCGGGCAGCAAGGATCAATATCCTTGTCATTATTTAAACTTTGATGATCCTCTTATTGTATCAAAATTATGCTGAGAATAACAACGGTTCATACTCTACAATACTTTAACTTATTAACACTTCTTGAGTGAGCATAGATTCTATGATAGAAGAGCTCAGGATTCGCGATTATCCTTGAAGCAAGTAGTACACAGAACTAGAGAATTGTACAAGAAGAAAGCTGAAAATTTAGATATGCATAAAGGAATTGTTATTAAGTATAGTTTATATAGTTTCTTGATCAGTCTAGCATAGCATCAACACAGCTAAAAAGTTATCGATTAGCTGCGATGAATGCACTTTTAACAGAGACTTCTGCTGCAATTCTTTAGAACATAGTTCTAATTACTAATAAAAGTCTTAAATTGCTTAATAAAGGACACTGTATCGATCCTTAATATAATGGCATTTAATGTAGAAATGTTAGCATTAAGCCTTTTATCCTTAAGAAACTATTTGATTAACTTGAAGTATGCTACAGTGGTCGTAATATGCATAATTTGCATAATTAACTTGTTTCGCTTGTTATCCTTTGGCATAAAACACGTTTTTCCTATATCCTGCTCATCAACTTTAACAGATTTATTTGTTCATTATTATAATATTTTGTAGTGAAAATTTGTTCAAGCTGCGGCAGATGCAGCAATACAAGCTGTATGACTGAAAAACGTTGATGTTGCAAGGATTAGGCGCAAGTAGCTAAACCTGAAGCAATAACAGTAACACAGAGGCAAGCGCGTTTTGTATTGTTTTTCCTTTGAATTTGGGTATTTGGTGGTGCTGCTAGTGGTGATGGTGCTGGTGGTGCTGATCATCAGGTAAATCAGTTATTCCTTAGGCTCTGCATATTGTTCATTTAATGAACATAATATGATTATTTCTGGCACTCATTTTGGGCATGTGACGCTGAGACAGCGGCAGCGACACAAGCTGCAACTAAAACAGTAATTGAGGCAACAGTAGAGGCAACAGTAGACGCAACAGTGGCTATGGCTGAGACCTGTGCAAGAATCCGCAAATAATCTGGCAAAACCAGTAGAACAACAAGAACAACAAGAAGTTTGCCGCCACTCGGCACTTAGGATACGCGACGCGGACATGGATGTGGATGTGGATGTGGATGTGGATATGGACATGGGATGCGAACACGGACGCAGAACTTAGCTCATTTATAATGGGAAATGTGTGAGAGACGCAGGCGCAAATCCCTTTTCTTACCTTGCCGCAACGTTACCTTTCCTGTCAGCTCTTGTTGTTGTTGTTGCTGTTGTCGCGGTCGTCGGGGTCGCCGTTGTTTATATTGTTGTTATTGTTATTGTTGTATGCGTCTTGGTCTCTTGTCTGGTTGCGTCTGAGCTACAGCATCAGCATCGACATTGGCATCGACATTGGCATCGACATTGGCATCGACATTGGCATCGACATTGGCATCGGCTTTGGCTTTGGCTTTGGTTTTGCTTTGAGTAAATATTTAGCCCCTTTGCCTTTTTGTAAAAAAGAAGCAAAGCGGAACTATTGGAAATGTGCAAAATCCAAAAGTATGTAACACATAGAAATAATCATCGGAGAACCCATAAAGTATATATATTCTGAATCAGGATGACAAGACGAGTTCATCTAGCCCTGTCCGTCTGTCTGTCTGTCCGTCTGTATGAACACCTGTTTCTCAGAGACTATAACAGCTAGAGCAACCAAACTTAACATCTTGATTCGTTATGTTCGTAGGTTATACGAGTTTGTTTTTGATTTTTGAATTTCCTCCCCTGACCCCTACAATACGAAAAAAAAACGATTATTAAGCAGAATTTTCAACCGGTCGAATTTATTTTTGGCACACATCATAATTAGACCACTCTTGATCCATGTTGTGAATCTGGGTAAGATTGATCAAAAATCTCGGAAGTTATACATCATCAAAAGTGGTATAATGGGCCCCGGGGGGGGGGTATACTAGTGCGCGCAAAATAAGAGCTAGAGAAACGAAATTTGGCAACTAGATTCGATATGTTCGTATTCTATACGAGTTTGTTTTAGATTTTCGAATTTCCTCCCCTGAACCCCGCAATTCGAAAAAGTCGATTATAAGCCACAATTTTAAACCGATCAAATTTCTTTTTCGCACACATATTAAGTAGGCCATTTTTCATCTACGTTGTAAATTTCGTTAAAATTGAACAATAAACACGGACGTTATATAGCATTAAGTACCGAGCTATAGAGCGTGGGGGGCTAAAAGGCGCGCGCAATGGCTAAGTACGTGCAGAACTGTGTGTATGTATGAGTATGTGTGTGTATGGCTGTATATGTAGGCAAAAGGGCTCTCGTATTCGGGTACACTCGACTACAGACTTCTTACTTGTTTGTTTTGCTTTCGTTTTGGTTTTATTTTATTATTTTTTTTTTTTGCTGCTGCCTTTTGTCCTGCGCATCGCATCGCATTCGAATTTTCCCAGAAATGTTAATTATAATACATATATAACACATATTCATACATAATTACTCGCATTTTTTCCATGTCCATATCCTGTTTATGCCTTACTGCGTTCCATCGCCTCAAAGGCAACTCAACTTGCCTCGCGCATTGCGTTGCGTTTGTTAATGCGCTAAATAAATTTGCATGCTATGCGGTTTTTTTTTTTTGTATTTTTATTTTGTTTTTTTATATTTCAGTTGCTTATTTTTCATTTTTGCTTTTTTTTTGAAATTTGCTTTGTGGCACCAAAAATAAATGAAAGGGGCGATCTTAGCTTTTTCATTTGGTTTTGGTTTCGGGTTTTGTTCTCTGCCAGCCCATTCTTAAACCTTTGCAGTAAGAACAACAACAACAACATCAGCAACAACAAAAACAACAACAACTCATCAACAACTTAAGCGTTTCAAAAGGTGTTCACAAGGATTAAGAATAGGGCTGATTTGTCAATTGCGAATTGTGCGTAGGTAAGTGAAAAAACAAAACAAGAAAAGAAAACCCAAAAAAAAGGGAAAAAAATGAAAACAGGGATAATAACATAAAGTGCCGTTACTACAATATTATCAACATCTAATGCTTTGCTCCTCAATGCCATAACTAACGATCGAGCTAATGATAAATTACTACAAAAGGATAACGATATTTGCAAATAGATTTCTTTAGGTGCGACAGCAAAAAAAAAGAGCAAAAAAGTTTCCTTAATAATAAATAATGAAAAATCAAATTAAAATAAATATAATCATATATAAATATTAATTATAATTTAAAATAAATATTAATTATATTTAGGTTAAAAATAATTTAAAATATTTATGTTATTTTTAAAATAAGAATATTTAAAATAATATTGAATAATATTAGAATATAATAAATATAAAATTTTAATGGGAAATTCTAGTTTTTCCTAATTATATATTTAAAATAGATTCTTTACACTATAGTAGCTATTAGCTAGCTTAATGATAGTGAAGAGTTAAGTTTATTAAATACTTAGTACTCCTTAGTTTCTTATACCATTTAATTCAATTATTATAATTTATTTTTTTATATATACTTAAAAATAAGGCTTAACTTAAAAAATCTTAAAAGTATTAAAGAAATTGAATTTTATATTGTAAGAAAAAATTACAGCTAATAATTAATGAACTTAGTATAGTCAAGATATATTATAGAACTATATATTGTATAAATTTTAAAAATAAATCTATTTAAATAAAAGATATATTGCATTTTTTGTTAAAAGAAACATTTTTTTTTTTAAATTGTTTTAAATATAATTAATATTCAAAGTTTTTATGCATTAATTCAAATTAAATTCTTCATTTACTGAATTTTTCGAAAACAAAAAGTCTTATTAGATACAACTTAGTTGTAACATAATATTCATATATTAGTGACAAGTCCAACCTAGCTCTGCTCACACAAATTTGCTTAGTTACTCCAGTTTTTAATGATCATCCTTCTAGAGATCCGATATGATCAAAAGAGTAATATATAATCAAATAATAGATAAAAATAATGAAATTTTATGATTATCCTTAAAGGATCTATTTGAAATTGAGCAATGAATAAATACTAATCATTTTTATTGGAAAACTACACAGTTTCTCTTATATTAATTCAATTTCTTTTTATTTTTCACCCTGTCTTTTCAAAGCACTAAATCAATTTTTAATTAAAAAAGAAAATATGCAGGCAGCTGCTGAAAATTGTTATTTAATTTCAATTTGAATTTCAATTAAATTTAAATATTATTTATAATTAATATAATTATAAATTCCTCTACATTTATATAATTTTAGTTAAACTTAACAGCTTGAAATTCAAAAAGTTTTAATAATATTTTCAAGAAAATATAATTTCATAGGATAAATATATATTAAAATATTATATTAAATTATATATATAGTGAATTTGTAAACTAAGATAAATAAATATTTATATAGCTAGATATTGGATTAAAAATATAAATATATAATTTATTTATATAATTTTCTGCGTTTCAGTTCAGTTAAATTGAATTTTCTTGTTCAATTTAATTGCCCGAGTAAAATTTTAGCGATTTTTAAATCATGTAAGCAATTTTTATTATTAACATATGTATAATATAAATATATATATAGTCAATGTGTATATAAATTTATTAATCTATTTATTAAAATGATCTGTTTAATACGGAATTTTCATATTTGGAAGAAGGAGGAAAATTTAATTTGTTTTTTGGAATTTTACGTTCTCCTTTGCATTCCTTAAATTTATAGTTTATAATTATCCAAAAATGAATAAGAAAATATATTTTAATTTAAATTATTCCTTAAGTTATTTTGTAATAAAATTTAATAGCTGTACATTTCTAGAAAATTTTTATGGTTTAAATTTAATTGCACAAAAAAAAAAAAAAAAATAGAAAAAAAAAATTAAAATTTGAATGTATAAAGCCAAATGTTGAAAGAATGAAAAAAAAAAAAGAAAAAAAGTTTAAACAATTTTTTGAGTTTTTCTATCAAAATTTATAAAATCGCCGCCATTATGTTTTTTTTTGTTTCTGTTTTTGTAGTTTTTCAATTTCTTACCTATACACTCTGACTCTTTCACACGCACACGCACTAATACTAAAGCAAGGCGCTCTTTCGTGCTTTTACTAAAAGCGTGAGAGGGCGTTTGTTGGTGCGCTGAAAGCAGAGATATATATTATAGCATAGTGTACGCTGGAGACGTAGATAGGGGGGGGCTGCAGCAGATTACGTACAGTGTAGGAAACAGCAAATAAAACACACAAATACAAATTCAAGCACCAATACAGAACAATCGGCATAGTTGACGAAGAGCGTGAGAGCAATATACACACACACACACACTAACAAGTCTGCCTTGCCACGCAAAGCGATAATGAACGAGAGAGCCGACTGTGACTGAGGCTGTGACTGCTGCTGTTCGATTGTTGGAACAGCAAGGGGTAGGCATGGGAGGCAGCAAACCAGTTGCGGTGGCAAGTCGCAATACCAATACCGCATTCCAAGCGAAAGAGGTTAGACCTCCGTCGTCATTTCATTCACAATTTTCATCGTTGGTGTCGTCGACGCTGTCGTTGCATGCAACATTGAAGTGTGGAAAGACAGTCAGAGAGAGAGAGAGAGAGAGTGAGAGAGAGAGAGAGAGAGAGAGAGAGAGAGCGAAAGAGAGATAGATAAAGTAGGGGGAATTGTTGTGCTGCGGGCAGGCGCAAGCGCAACAGCAGAATGCACATTTCTGGAGTTGCTCTTGCCGCTTGCGTCGCAGCATTACTTAAGCTGACTCTTGTCGCTTGGCATGCGACACGGATACGGATATTGCTTGGGCTTTGGGAAAGGGGGTCGATTCAACTATGTCTTTAATCGAAACTTATTTATTTCTACTTCTATTTCTTTTTCTTCTTGTTATTGTTGTTGTTGTTGTTGTTTGTGTTGTTGTTGTTATTGCATTTGTTTTTATATTTTGTTTTTTTTTTTTTTGTTTTAGAGATATTTACAAAATGAATTGGCATCCCTGCTTCATTTTTCTTTCTTCTCTCATTCCCTCACACCTCTCCTTTCCCACTCACTCTGCTTGTCTCTGTCTCTGTCTGAACTGTGTTGGCATCCCTGTGTGATAGTCACATTGTGGGCGTGCTCTAAATTAAATGCTGATGATAATATGCTGCCACGACGACAACTCAATCGACTCACATGATTCATTTAAAGCTTAGGGTTAGCCAATTCCTTTGCATTATGTGAAATATAACCTGTTGGCCACATTTCTCACTCAAATGCCAAGCGAATTACAATAAATTCCTTAACCAGCCGTGTAATCGTGTTATCATCATTATTTACAATTACACCAATACACACGCACACTACACACTACACACTACACACACTACACACACAACATACAACACTACATAGCACAGCACAATACAATACAATAGAGGCCAGGGGCCATGGCTATAGACATTGCTCATACACAGGGAGAAAAAAGAAAAAGAAAAAAAGCAAAACAACAAAATCAAATTATTCAGTTAGAGACACATTGTTAAATCCTAACCTAAGTTAAGATCAAATTCTTTATACTTCTAAGTGATTAGTCTTATACTCTATATATAGAACTACATAACTCTATGTGAATCAGTTGAGGAATTTCAACCATTCACAGTGCTCAATTTAGTAACTAGGTTTAACCCTAGTAGCTTTGATCTTTGCTTTAGTTTTAAGATCGAATTTAAAGCGATTTATAGAGCAACACTTGACTCTGTCTTATATTAATTAACCCTTTAGTATATAAATTAAGATTAATTAACAAACTGAGGATTGAAATTGAATCTTTTAGGGGTGGAAGGAAACTTATTTATAAGGATTTTCCTTGAACTTCCTTTGGTTTCCGCTCAGTGCATTAGAGGCTTATATCGTAGATATTTAGGGCTAGTTTCAATGCGTGTTTGCTGCGTATTTAAGAGCATTCAGCGTTACGGTTGCTGTTGCTGTTGCTGTTGCTATCGTAGACGGTGTTACCGTCGCTTTGCGTAGCCGTAATTTTAACAGCCGGCGGCAACAGACGCTACTTCTTTGTAAAACAATTTTGCCTACGGTTATAAGTTGCATAACTACAAAGCCACAAAACTACATAGGTATAGAAAATAGAGTTATACAACAACAAGAAAAGCTACAACTAAAACTACAACTGTAACAATAGCTATAGCTATAACTAGAACTATGCCTTTAACTAACTATACTATAGCTATAACTTTAACTATAGCTACAACTACAAAGCGACAATATTTAACAGCTACAAAGATGCATAGCAACAACAAAAGCTACAAAGATACTCCGACTGATTAAACGTTAACTGCAACATAGATTGTACCTTGAAAACTATTACTACAAAGCTACAGTTACAAAGCTACACAGCAACAAACTGCAAAGCAACACCGTAGTTGCAGAGCAACATATACTTAAATGTTACCTAATTAAAGTTTACAAGTAGAAGTAGACGCTGTCGCAGTTAAAGCAACATCAACAGCAACAACAACAACAACAACAACAACAATACCAACAACAGCAACATTAACAGCAACATCAACAATAACAGCGACAGCATGATTCATTGGAATGCAAAGAATTTTTATATGTTTCCATCTACATAGATACAAACATACATAGATATATATATGTATATAAATGTTTGTATGTGTGCAAGTTGTTGTTGCTTTTTACAATTTCAATATGTACGATGAATGATTTTGTAACAAACAACAACAATAGCAATAGCAACAGCAACAGCAACAACAACAGCAACATCAACACCCTAAAAACATCAAGGCAAACACTGAGCATGTGGAATGCAGTAATGGGGCCCAGCCATAACAAAGACAGACAGATAAACTAAAGGGTGTGGGAGGAATGCTCCAACCAGGCTGACAGACAGAGAGACAGTTAGTCAAATAGACAAGCAGGCAGACAGACAGACAAATAGTCAAATAGACACACAGACAGACAGACGAACAGACAGCCAGACAAACGAAACAAACGACACAAAGAGCCCCCAATAGATAGACAAACATTTATATGAATGTTGCCAACGACATTCATAACATTCAGATACCACACACACAGCCACACACACATAAACACACATATTAGAGTCAAATGATATGCAACTAAAATGAAGAATTTGATTAGAAAAAAATTCAACATATATATGTTATATATAATTATAGATCTCGGATTGCTATTGTCCAAGTTGAAAGTCCTTAAACGCAATCCTTTTAATTTGTAGCTATTCTATGATGATCTTTCAACAACAATCATAAAATTAAATATATATATATATACCATACAGCACCCTATTTTACATATATATATATATATATTCATTTGTTCGTTTCAATTTGCCTTTATTTTCTATCTAAAGATAAATTGATTCCATTATAATATGATTGATTTTTCGATTTTCAGTCAATTAAGATTATAAATCTTTACGCTTACCGTATATATATATATATATATTTATAAATATATATGTATATATAGAGATGCATAGACACAACACTATTTACGATCATATATATATATGGATCATATATATAGCCATAGCAGACTATAGAAAACTCAAGTGTCTGGGTTAATAATGAGTTTGCATTGTAGGCAGCATAATGCATAACAAACAAATTGGGCATATGTATTATATATATTTGGTTTCGGTCTGGTGGATTATCGCTCTCTCAGTCTCCCACCCACTCTCTCTGTCTGGATGTCTCTTTCTCTCTCGCCTGTCTGGTCACTGGTCTCTGCTATGGCCCAGTCCCAGTTGTCTAGTTGTTGTCCCTGGGTTATTTTTTGTTTTTTAGGGTTTGCTTGACTTAAGCACTGCGTGTGACAGGCCAAGTGACTGCTTAGCACTTTATTTTGCATTTGCTGATATCGGGGTATCGGTATGGTATCGACATAAACATTAACAATAACAACAACACCGATAGCATCGGCATCGATGCATTGCAAAATTCGTAGAAGTCATTGAAATAGGAGAGCTCAATGTATTGCCAACTATGTGTGTGTGTGTGTGTGTGTGTGTGTGTGTGTGCTACATATTGGGGTAAGCTAGCAAGCGGCAAGTGGCAAGTGGCAACTGAGAATTTAGAATAAAAAATTAAGTATTGGTACACTGTATACTGTGAGCTAAACATTGGGTTTTTTTTCTCAAGAATCTAGAGTCGGTCAGTTGCATTTATTGCATTGAATATTTTTCTGGTATACGACTTTCGGTATTAATATTTTCCTAGAATCCTGGCTCATACTGTAATATATACCCCACTCTCTCTCTCTCTTTTTTCTCACTTACTCTTAGTGGCTTTGTGTGAGACCACCATCATAGGCTCATACAATTTAGTCAGCATGTAATAATTTTTTTCATTTTGTTTTATTTTTTTTTTTTTTGTTTTTTTATTTTTGTTGTATTTTTGCTGACAACAACTTCCTGTGTGCCACAGATTACGTACAAAATGTGAAGTGATTAGAGTCCAAACACACATATACAGTGTATGCATTCGCCTATGTGTGTGTGCGTGGGTGTGCCAATATCAAAGTGACAGTGCCGCAATATTGTGTCCTTTAACTCTCAAGTAAGGGAAGTGATGTGTTGATTACAAACAAGTCGAAGGCAGCACGACCCATGTGTCTGTTTCTTGTCTCTTCCCTCTCATCTCTCATCTCTCATCTCTCGTCTCTCGTCTCTCATCACTCGTCTCTTGTATTCTGTCTCTTTTCTTAAGGCTGGAGGCTAGAGGTTAGAGGCTTGCCTCGAGGACACTATACTGACCGATTTAAGGACATCAAAAACGCATGCCGTTTATTTTCTAAGAATTATCATTTCAGTGTATTCATGTGTATGTTTAGAAGGTTCTCAGAGTGGATTACTGTAAATATGCAATCAATTCTTATCGAAGCGTTGATTGTGCGGCAGCGTGAGACACTTTCAATTCTCACCAAATCAGTTGTAACAATAAACCATTCATTGAACAGTGTTATCTTTTTTTTTCTCTCTTTCTCTCTCCTTTTTTTTTGAAAAACACAATGAATTTATCACCCCTAAAATAATACAACTAAAGGAATATATAGGAAACTGAAAAGATTTTGTTTTAAGACGAACTCCAATCAAACAAAAATCAACAGACAATTTCCTAGATTTTTCCTCCTTGGCCAAGAGCAATATTGTGGGAACTAAATCTAAATGCAACACACATATATTCCAATAATCGTTTAGTATATATAATATGTACCGCATCCAAAAAATCTCAACTTTATGTAGAGTTGATAAATTAAATGTAGTCCAGTTGCAACCATATTGCTTCCAGTTATTTATGGGAAAAATGCAATAAAGCTGGCATAACTTTAAAGTAAATGCATGGAAAATAAAGAAAAATTAAAATAAATTTAGCTTAATTAGTTTAATTATGATATTTTCCATAAAACTGTAGTACACAATATATAATAATAGAATATCCTTAACTCGCATGTCTCTCCGAAATAATTCGGAAATATTATACATTCAGTTCTCCCTAATTCTAGCCACAAAACGCACAATATTCAAGTTTAGTAGGATATTTATTATACTCCAAAATTTAATTTTAAATGCATAAGTATAAGGCTTACAGTTTCTTCTTAGCTTTTACTTCCAATTCCCACTGTCTTCTACTTTCTACAAGACAGTTTGTCCTCCTTAACACTGTATTACACAATGACATTTTTAGGACTCCTTCTTCAATTTTCCAGCTCTCTTTCTTTACTTCTTTTTAACTTGAATTCCTTTACTTTCTCTGTATATAAAAATTATCAATTTCCCATTTAAAATCAACACTCTTATAGGCAAAGCTGCGATTAAAGCAAAGGAAAACAACGTTTTAACTAGTTACATAAAGCGCATAATACAGATAAACATAGGATAACCGAAACCCTTAATTACTGCACAATATACTAATTCTGATATATATATATATATATATATTCTTAATAATATTTTAAAGATCCAAAGTAAGCTTAATGGGTATTTCATATTCAAGAGCTTAACAGCTAAAATGTCCTTAGGTCTTATTATATCGGGTTTCCATGAGCTCAATGGACAGAACGTACAAGTAGGGTTTAATTAAGTTCGATAAATATTGTATATATATATATATATATATGTATATATATATATATATAAAGATATATATAAATAATATTTGTAATTTCCTTCCAACTATTGAAGATGTGTTACAAAATTTAATTTACAAACAATCAATGGGTTTTTCCTAGAGATAAGAGATCGATGTTAATATTAGCAGTAGTTACCAATGGAAAGTGCTATACCAGCATTATAGTAAGATATGAAAATAATAACTATTATTGTAGCTATAGTGTTTATAGCTTATAATTTCTAGGTAGACTTTACTTCAATGGAATTCCATCTGTTAACTAGGCCCGCACCCACAAGCCAACAGGTAGAGACGCCACAGACCCTCAGCGATAAACACGACTCGAACTTCAATAGCAATAGCTACAGCTTTAGATCCACCTTCATTTAACATTTACCATTTACCCAGCTCCCAGCCCTTTCTCACATTCAACTCTTCTGTTTGTTTAGTTTTTGAAGTTGCAGCGACAACATCATCACCATATACCATGCATCATGCACCATGCACCGTATACCATACAGCCACCGACACCATCACCCGTTCAGCGTCTCCATTTGTCCATTGGAGTGCATTGTGTGTTGTTGTTGTTGTTGTTGTTGTTGTCATTGTTGTCGCCGTTGTCGCTGTTGTTGTTATGTTAAGTGCGTGGCGCATTGGGTCGGAGCAACGTCGCATTTGAATATGAAAAGCGTCGCCGTTGTATGGTGTTGGTGGTGCCATGTGGTATGTGGTCTATGGTATGCCTGGAATGCAGTCCGCTGTCCGTCTGCTCCGCTTTGCTCGTCTCATTGTTATCAGCGTTGTCTTCTGCAAACTGAAACCTTGTCTAGTGTCTAGTACTGGCAGCTCAACATTAGGGAGTGCCTTATAAGTAGGCCTCAATATATAGTCATAGTCATGAGCATGAGCATGGGCATGGGCAAGGGCATGGGCATGGGTATGGGTATGGGCATAACCATGGGTATAAGTATTACTATAGATATGAGCTTTGTCTATGTCTTGGTCTTAGCCAAGTTGCATCTGCATACAATGCAGCAAAAGAAAAGCATTGCTAATTTCTGCCAAATAAGGTTGCCGATCATCAGTAGCTAGAGTAAGTAGCTGCAGTAGCAGCAACAACAGCAACAGCAACAGCAGCAGCAGCAATGCCAGCAGCTGTGGCAACGGCAGACAGTTCAAGTCCAACGGTCATTTTCCATCCAAGAATGCGGAAGAATGACTTAAGAACTGTGCGCAATAATTCGAAAATAAATGCACAGGAAAGAAAAAGCGCTTAGCGTTTTTCATCTGCATCTGCACATGCAATTGCCAACAACTTGCGGACACAGCAGACAAACGGATGTTTCTATATATATATATATATATATATATATATATGTGGATCTTTTGAATCTTTAACTGCATAGCAATATGTATATACTCATACTAGTATTCATACTCAAACTTGTAGCTTGTGGCATGAGCTCCAACTGCTTGCAACTAGATTCTTAGCTAGCGATGGCCCTGACTCAAATTCCTATGCAAGAATTCTAACTGAGGCACGAAACATACACGAAAATTCCAAAGACAATTAGCTACTCCTAACAGCTTTCAGTTCATTAAAGCTTTTAATAAGTGTTATATCCAATCATATTTATTCCTTTCTTTCCTATAAAGCTTTAAGTTTAGCCAAACTTTAATCTAACTTTGAATTGTTGTAAGTTTTTGTTATATTTATTTAATAAGCTGCTTTGTGCTTTTCAGCTCTTAAAAGCTTATACATTGCATTCATTTTAAATCCCTAAGGTGATCACTTGTTAGCAGCAGCATCAGAACTTTAAGAGTTGCATATCATTTGCTTAACTATGATTGTCGCTTAACGCTTTTAGCATAAAGTTTCAACCAGCAAAAGCTACTTTTAATGTGCTTTTATTATCCTTAATACAATGGGTCTCACTTTTGTAACTGCAAAACTTTCCTTGATGTAAAATCTCTTTAACAATTTTGTTTAAAATGATTTGTTGGAATTCTTTTAAAAGCTTTCATCTATTCACTTTTATTGGAAATGTAGCTTAATAAAAAGCTCAATTTGTAACCATCTCTAGTATTTGAATTCAATTGTTGCTATGGTGGAAAGGGGGGGCTGAGGGATTGTCTGGAATAGTTGCCACCTTGGACAGCTGTTGTGTCAGTCTAACAATCAATCAAAACATCAACAGCAGCAATTCCAATTCCCAAACCGCACCCTGCCCCACCTTAACCCAACCACACGCACACATATATAGACACACACACACACACACACAGATATATAGCCACATACCACCCGTCTCAGTCTTCTGTCGCTGTTGGCTATGTTTAGCCATTTTTTGCCTTATAGTTTGACACACACACACACACACACATACACATCTGTGATCTAACTGTCTGTGACAAATTTTATTTCTGTAGCGGATCGGCGACGTCGCCTTAACCACCCTCCTTCTTCTCTTTCTCCTCCTCATCCCTCTTCTTCTTCTTCTTCTTGTGCCTCTCCCTCTGCTAACCAACGATCTACATCCTCACCTCGACACTCTAATGCAAACTCAGACGGGATAGACGCGGATGCGGCCCGTGGACGAAATAGTCAAAAAATAGCCTAGCGACAGGCCAAAAATAAATAAAGCAGCAGACGAAGCAAACGCCAACGCCGATGCCTATGCCGATGCTGATGCTGATGCTGATGCTGATGCTGATGTCGACGTCAACGTTGGACCGACTAACGTTAATGTCGCAACGGTGGCGCTCCATCCAACTGATCTGTGAATTTTCTATGTCCGCCAGGGCTGGTGATGCCGACAGTGACTCATCTTTCTATGCTTATAATAGTTTAACTTTCATTTCTTTATCCTTTTTTTTTATACCAGGCAATTTATTATAACGAATTTTTATTGCCTACATACAGGCGTTTGTACATCATAACCAAACCCCACTCCCCCCTCGCCAACTATCCCTCTCATGGCAACCCCTTAAATGGGCCTGAACGCAGCCCTGCGGTACATGTCTGCGCCACATCGTCACACACAAATTAAATATTGTCTGGTCTGGTCGCGCCAGTCTATGCTATACACAACAATATATAGTATCTGCTTTGAGTAATGGACAGTGGACAGCAGCGACGGTGACGGCGACGACGCCGACGGCAACGACTACGACGACGACGGCAACGGCGACTGTGAGTGTGACAAGCGTCGGGATACGGAACATATCTATGGGACAGACGAATACGCTTATAAAGCGCTATTTACATATACCGTACAGTAAAAGCATACTATAAACGACAAGCGGCATAGAAAACTAAATTCCACTAGGATAAACGTCCTTGAAGTATTTGTAATGTATAAAAAGAAACCTCTGAATGATTCATAGGAAAACAAATGAAGATACTGCAAATATTCCAAATGGAATATTTTTTTATAGATAGATTATAGCTCAACTATAAATTGGAGCCCTAAAAGGCAGCTAGGAAGTATTAAGTACACTCCAGGAAAAGGCTTTCTTACTGTCCTCCTTAGAGCATCAACAGGGAATCTACTATAGATTGGTTGCCAACTACAGAATAGGAAAAAGTAACTTTTTATATGTAGAAAGATTGCAGGAACTCTACAAAAACTTACAAGTGAAGCAACTTGGGAAAAACCCTTACTGAAACTTTTTTTCCCTAGTATAAAATGCACTTGGGAAAAAGATGCTTCAGCTATATACTGTAGATCCTTTCAACGATCTACTATAACATTTACATCTTCTGTCGAAGATTGTTAAAATTTAGTTACAATTTATAGAATTTCCTAGACATTTGCTTGATATCTTTAGATAAAGTTCCTATAGCGAGTATGTACTGTATTTGCATATGTATAAATTAAAGTGTATGCTACATGCTAGATCTTTCCTACGGATGGCAGCGTAAATTCAAATTCAGATTCACTTGCCCACAAAATTAGAAATTTAAAGCAACAGACGAAAAAAAAAACTTGAAAAAAAATAGCAACATTTTTCAGCGTCTAAATAAAGTAGCGAAAAAAATAAATAAAATAAAAACAACAAAAAAAAAAAGATAAAATTTAAAAACAAAAAAATAAAAATACAGAAAAACAAAAAAAAAATAAAATAAAACAGAATTGAAGATCCGAAAACTACAGAATTGAATAGAAGGCAGAGAAAATCATCAACAGAAACTCATCGCTAAGAAACAACAGGGAAAATCCTAAGCAAACAAAAAAAAAACTTGAAGAAAAATGTTGTGCGTGTGTGTGTGTGTGTGTGTGTTGCACACACGCAAGCAAAAGTTTTATTTAAAGTTATATAGGGGGCTATATAGAACATACTCTATATATCTTTCCCTTCCTCCCTCTCTCTCTCACTCTCTCTCTCTCTCTCTCTCTTACTCTTATTCACTTTCTCTATAGTTTTCTGTGTATCAACTAGTTGGGAGCAATGAGCATTGTCTGGGAATGCCCAGTGCCCGCCGTTTGGCACAGGAATGCGGCATCTTTGGCCGGGCCCTTTTCAATGTATTAGATACACACTCACACACACACACACACACACAGATACATCTTGTATATATATATATATTTAATATACATTCTTATAGATTCCATACTTCCGTATGGTAGGCATTTCCTTAATCATTGCAACTCAATCATCAGTTGAAAATAGGAAATAAAAAAAAAATTGTCTAGCAAAGGCATTTCCGTTATTTTTTTGAATGATAGAGAGAAGGGGATAGAGAGGATACAGGCTGTTTATGACTAATTATATGTGAAAGCTTTGGTATGTTTTCTGCATTGATTTCAATTTTGGATTCCTTCATTGGCCAATTGAATTGCAATCCTTAAGTGGCCCATTGCTGCATAGATTGGGCATAAGATTCATTCATTTGAATTAATGTTTCTTCTGTGCTTCTTGTTGATCTTTGCCGCTGATCGTGCTGTGCTTTAGGTTATAGTTAACAACAACAGCAACAACAACAATCAAACAATCAAAAAAGAAAATAAATAAATAAGAATAAGAAAAAAGAAAGAGAAAGAGAAAGAGAAAGATAAACACATTT
The DNA here is from genome assembly GCA_037044455.1 of Zygothrica quintamaculata. Taxonomy (NCBI): domain Eukaryota; kingdom Metazoa; phylum Arthropoda; class Insecta; order Diptera; family Drosophilidae; genus Zygothrica; species Zygothrica quintamaculata. The sequence goes on from JBAMBS010001276.1 coordinate 183,202, forward strand.
GGTGTCCTGCTAAAAGTCATAATCACCTGTCCACCCTACATCAGTACAAACCCATATAGACACCTTGGGAACGAATGTTTCTTTATGCACCAGTGGCATTAACATTATATATATTGCTCTGATCTCCCTCCTTCCTCCCACCTTACCGCCAACTCAGTCAGAGCACACTCTCAATGCTCCATCTGCATCTATACTGTTTGCGTCTCTGATCTGCTGTTGGGCATCGGTTTTTGATACGTTCTCGTCGTGCTCATGGTCCATGGTCCAGAGTGCAGCAACAGCAACAGCAGCAACAACAGCAACAACAGCAACAGCAGCAGCATCAGCAAAGCCAACAACAACAGGGAGAGCAAAGCAAAGCAAAGCAAAGCAAAAAAAAAAAAGAAAAACAAAAAGAGAAAAAAAAACACAACGGCCAAAGACAAATTCTTGCGTTTTTCCAGGAATTCACTCAATAAACTCAAACAAAACCCAAACATTTAACAAACGAACCAGAGGCAGCAACAGCAACAGCAACGGCAACAGCAACAACAGCAGCAACAACAGCAGCAACAACCGCGGCATAAAGCGCAGACAAAGGCCAACACGAAGACGACAAAAGGCAACGAAGATGCAGACGCAGACAGAAACAGACACACAGACAGCAAGATAGAGAAGAACAGAGGTATGAAGTGCAGACGAAGACGAAGATTCGATGCGAGCAATATACAAAAAAATACCTAAAGGAATTTCAAACAAGAACTCCATAGAGTTTGCAGTTGAAGCTATGAAGTGGCGCAACCAAGTTGACTAAACCAATTCTAAAACTAGATCCAGCTAAGTTTTTATATATATTTATATATATATATATATATATAAAAGTAAATAATTGATACAGATATAATATAAAAAGATATAGTATAGAAAATGATTTTAATTTTAACTTATAAAAACTGAAAACTCGTTTAAAAGAAAATTTAATTATTTCTTTATTTTATTTTATTTATTTTTTCATTTTTATTATATATAGAACAAAATTTAAGTAATCAAATTTCAACTAAAATTTCGTTTATATACTTCAATCATTAAATATATTAATTATTTCAATTTTTTAAATTACTTTTTATAGCTCCAAACAGAATTTTTTTTTTATATATTTTGAATAAAATTCAAAATTTCATTCAAAACATTTGTAGCATACTTATTTGAGCTAAGTAGGACTATAAGTCAGCAGCTTTATATATCCTAAAGTGAAGTACCATACATCAATATACATAATATAGCAACTAATTTTAATATATTTATAAACAACTTAAGGTTTATAACTTTCAAAACTTTAAAGGAGTTTCTACAAAAACATAATTTAAGGATTTATTTTAAAGAGAAAGGTGCTTAAAGTTCCTTCTTATATACATTTTGTATAATAAATTAGATAAAATATATATATATATATATATATTTAAGTGAATAGTTTTAATTTCAATCAATAATTTAATGTAGTTCTTTGTATTAAAAGCTCTACAGGAGCAGCAGCCATTTTCCTTAATAAAATAAAATATATATCCTAAATATGCAAACAGTACCATTGGGAATAGAGCTAAGCAGTTTCTTATAGAGTTAAAATAGCAACAATTTCCAAATATTGCTCAAAACTCTCTTTAAAATCTAAAAAGAGAGTAAATTTGCTTTATTACTTACCATTTTGTATGCTGTTAACTGCAGTAATACCATTGCTGAAGTTTATTAAAGGACAACAGGAGCTGCAACCTGAAAACTCACATATATTGGGTAATTAAATTAATTTGATCAATATAACGTATTGACCATTGAGGGAAGCTGAGTTCGAATTCCAGCGAATGCATTAAACAAAGAAAAAAAGTTGCTGAAACAAAGTTATTGAAGTAAATTGTCAAAGGATTGTTCTAAATGTGACTTCCAGTTGCCATGTAAAAGTTCAACTTGAGCTAAGGATGTACAGGTGGATATAATATGTATAATTAATGATGTATATCTAATATTGTATAGCTAATGAGAGATGTAGGATGAGGTAAAATTACTTGACTTGAAACACTTTACAACTAACAACATTTTAGTTTAAGGATAATAGGCTTAAGACTTGTACTGCCTGCAAGTAAAGTTGCAAGAGATTCGCATTTTTATTATAAAATTCTAAAAAAAAATGAACTTAACTGCTAGCATAATTAATTATTATATTAATATAGGAAAGAGTGAAGCAAATTTATTGTTAAAACTATTTACGATTCTATTTTATTATTTTAATTCATATTATTTAACTAGTTTTGGCGCCAAGGGAAGTGTTGGCAGTAAAAGTTGCTGATGGCTTGGGAGTTGGTGGCTGGTGGGCGAATGCCTGCCTGGTGGGCCACTGGTTGAGTATGAATTGTGGTGTGTGGTGTGTGGTGTGTGGTTAGTGGACAGTGGATAATGGTGCATAGATCATGGCTGTATAAAGAATAAAGTTGGAGTTGCGGTGCCAAAGGCACTGGCTGTCTGCATTCCAAGTCATACAGGGAACAGAGAACAGGGAACAGCAAGAGCAATAGCAATAGCAATAGCAACAGCAACAAGCCAAACCTAATCCAACGACGATTGCCAGTGGCCTAAGGTAACCAAGTTGCAGTCAAAGTCAGTTTCATCATCATCACCATAATCATTATCATTATCATCATCATTATCATCATTAACAACATCATCATCATCATCATGTTCCTTTGCTCCAATGTCCGGCTACTGATGGCGCTCGCGCTGGTGCGGTACTTTCTGCTGCTGTTGTTTTTTTTTTGTTGTTGTTGCTGTTGTTGTTGCTGTTGCTGTTGCTGTTGCTGCTGGCAACTCCTAAGCGTACAAGCGAATCCTCTAAAAATTATTTATTAACATGGTAGAAATTCGCAAACAGGTTAAAACGACCAATCAAAACAACAACAGCAACAACAATAAATGCAATGGCAACAACAGCAATAACAACAACAACAACAACAACAACAACAACAGTAAGAAGAAGAATAACAACAACAACAAAAGCGGCAGCAGCCAAAGACCCAAAGTGCAGATAATATTAAAAGGCAGTCAGGCAGCCAGTCAGTTAGCCAGCCAGCAAGCCAGAAAGCCAACCAGCTAGCATGCTGGAGTTGGGCCGACCGACTGGCAGACACATTTCGAAAAGGGCCAACATGAAATTCCATGGGAGTCATTGACTTTATTATTATTGGTTGGATGGCTGGCTGGTTGGCTGGCTGGCTGGCTGCCTCACTGGCTCACTAGTTGGCTCACTAGCTGGCTGGCTGGCCGGCTGGCTGGCTGGCTGGCTGGTTGACTTGACTTGGTTTGGTTTGGTTTGGTTTGGTTTGGCTCGGCTTGACTTGACTTGGTTGAGTTGGCTGCTTGGTTAATTTTCTTGGGAAAGTTTTTGTTGAAAGTTGGGCGGCCTTTTTTATTATTTATTTTTTTACTTACTTTCTGTTATATATATATATATATTTTCTCTATATATATAAACGAAACTAAGTATATATATATAAATCCTTAGGACATAACGCTATGTTGTTGTCGCCAAAGTATTTAACTGAGCGCAAGTTAATATTAGGAGTTGCATGCAAAATTGCATGCAAGAAGAAATTCTTCGACTTTAAAAAACTTTTATCCCTAACTGAAGCTAAGAAGGGACATACAACAAAGCATCTTTTGGTTATGCTAGGGACAAACATTCCTTATGTTATAAGCATTTCTTATTCGTTAGTAAAGTCAGAAGAGGAACTTAAAGAAAGTATTGAGAAGTGTATCCAAAACAATCCAACATGAAAGTCTCATGCAGCTTTAAGGGCTGGGAGTTCCTTAAAGTGAGGATAGACGCAGGGAGATCAAAGATACCAACTAAGATTTACAGTCAAAGTATTTTATATTATTTGTAACTAACGCTGAAACTTATATGCTAGATGTAAAGACTAAGTATAAATATGGCAAATATCCATATAAAATAATATGCAGAAACATTTAAATATATTTCGGGATATATTGTACATTTAAGGGATACTTTCTCAAGAATTATTAGAGAAGAAAAGTACCAAAAAGATATAAAGATCGCAAGGACTAGAAAGTTGCACTTTGGTTTTGTAGTAGTCAATCTAAGGAATTCTTACTTAAATAAGAGGTTTTTCTTAAAATAGTTAAGTGACAAAAGGATATGATAAATAAGGTGTTGCCTAGATATTCCCCAACTTAAAAGAATTGCTTGGGAAATAGAAATATAATATAACACAGAAGAGATTTCTTTTAGGATAAGAAGGATGTTTAAATTGAAGTCATAAAAAGTAAACAGCAACAAATATTTATCAATGATACTCCATAAAAAACCCTGTTGGTATTCCTTAACGAGGACTATCTTGAATTAATTAAGTTAATTATAGTTTAATTATCGTACAGTAAATATAAGAAACAGTTTAGGATATTTATTTAACCATAAAAGGGAGAAATCATCGATGACTTTCTGTGAAATCAACTCTAAAGTCTTAAAAAGTCCTTTTATAATTCCAACTTAGCAACAAGATTTAAAAACTTAACTGCAGCTTAAAGATTGTTTGATATATTATCCAAAGATATGATAAACTCAATTTATCAGTGGGGCCAATCCAAATATAGATAAGGACTCATATTTATAAGGACTTATAATGACAATAGGTCAACACTCGATACATGAAAAATTATGGGAAATCTCTATGAAAGAAATCAATGCAACTTTAGGTATAATTATTTACTACAAACTTTAAGGATAACAGTCACATTTTAACTGAAAGATAAAGCTTATTGTCTGACAGACTGAATAGTATATTAAAATTAAAAACTATGAACGATGCTCAAGGTTAAATATTCTGAAACAATTTGTATTATATATTAAAGATTTGTTAAATATTTCAACGTTAAAGGACATTTAATTGTTTATTGTATCGGGTTTCTACTGTATTTTGAAATTTTGCTGACAACATACCAAATATGCACAATATGAAGTTTTTAGTAAATTCCATTCATACCAAAATTGCCTTTTTTCTTGGTATCGCTGATTTGGGCCAAATAAATAATGCTGCATTTTCTGTGTGCCCTACCAATGACCAGCAATAACAACAACAAACAGCAACGACAACAGCAACGACAACAACAACAACAACAACAATAACAGCAATAACAATAACAACATTTGACTTGTCGAATGGCCCTCGCCCTTCCATAGAAACCCGAACCTAAGAAGGCTGAGGCAAATTGATACTTTATTTATAGCGAAAACAAAATTGCCAAATACCAAAAGTGCTGCAAACTGGGCGCAGCCAAAAGATTAAATAAGCAGCAACTCTTTTTCTTCTTTCTATCTTTCTTTCTGTCTTTCTCTCTGTTTTTACTTTATTTCACTTTACTTTATATTTTATTTTGGCTTTTTGTGGGCGCGTGAGTCAACAAAAATCAGCGGCCGCAGTCCGAAACGATGGGATACGTTCCGATCCGATCCGAACCGATCCGTTCCGTTTACCCCGTAAAGTTTGAAGTGCACACAACAAAAGAAGTTGCCCCAACCTTTTATGCATATATATATATATATATGTATTTATATATATATATATATATGTATGCGTGTGTGTGATAGCACTTTTGGTCCATTGGGCTTGGATTGCTATTGTTGGAAGCTGCTGTCAGTATAGTTGCAGCCGCCGCTGACGTTAACGTTAACGTTAACGCTGACGCTGACGCTAAAGCTGACGACGCAGCGGCTGCTTTTGAGTATGAATGAATTTATGCTTTTGTTATTTTTATGTGTGTTTTCACTTGAATTTCGTTGAATACTTTATACGGCATTTCATTTATACATACATACATACATATATATACTATATATGTGTGTTTGTGTTGAAGTTGTTGTTGTTGTTGTTGTTGTTTTTTTTTTATGTTTTATACACGTATACATTAATATATACATATATGTATTATGTATCATCCTCTTTCGATGCAAAAAAAAAGGATACAAATTTGGCTGTCCGGTACTTTCATCGCCAATTTATTTTGTAATTGGTCCTCAACGATTGTACACCAAATGCAATCGCATCCAATCAACCGACAAACGACAGTGCAATATTTAACACACCGCAGCATTAATACACTTTCGTAAATGTTGTGCTTACAGATGAATAATGCTAGTTCATTAATATTTTGTTAGTGTAACTGCATATGTGGTAGTATTATATCATATATGGAGTAAGATATAATAACAGAGTCGAAAACGTGGGGCAGGTAGACACTGAGTTTGGTAGGTCAAAATGCTTGATACGAGACGTACGTGTGCAGAAGTTGCGGCTAATTTTTTTTTTTGTTTATTTGCCGATTGTTATTGCTTCCCACGGGCATTAATAAAACTAACACGTCTTTCATATATGCGCAGAGCTTCATTGACACACGCACATATATATATATATACATATATATATATATAAATATATATATTTTTTATACATATATATTTTGGCACAAAATGTCGCCGTGTATTGCTTTGGCCTCGACCGCGACAACGGCGCCAAATTAAAAATTTTCTCTTAGTAATGAATAACCGATACCAATTTAACTTTGAAATTGATATTTTACGCGCTTTGCCTGGTTGATGTCTTTGCTTTCAAAATTTGAACATCTGGCAGCGCTTCAGTTAAAGTGCTGCCACTTGATATTAATTAAAAAAGACCGACAGCTCTACACAACTATCGCGCCAAGTTTAAGCTGATGCACAACTGATAAGAAATCGATGTGCGTATCTTTATCTATTCGAAGATTACAAACCAATATTAAACTGATTAGCATACTTTACTGATAAGCTTAGCTGCGGGATGGCAGCACAGAAAGCGTCAGTTACGAGACGTATATTATTGATGAACGAATGAAAGAGATACAATCCTAACAAACAGCTGAAGCCAAACACACGCACATACTTGTTTATACATAGAAAAGATTTACAAATCTGTTGCTGATAAGAAAAAAAAAATAAAAAAAAAATAAAGCAACAGCAACTAAAGCAAGCAGCAGTGGACACAACTCACGTAGTACGCTAACCGAACTCAAACGCAGCACAAGGCATATTATTTATAATAAATTCATCGGCAAAGAATATCGGTTGACCCCAGCAAAGATGCGTAGCTTGAACCGCTTCAGACTGATAACCTTTGATGTTACCAATACACTGCTTCAATTTCGCACTAGTCCCGGTAAACAATATGGTGAGATTGGAGCGCTTTTTGGTGCACGCTGTGATAACAATGAGCTGGCCAAAAACTTCAAGGCCAACTGGTATATAGCAAGAATAAATAATCGATTAAAGAAATGACTACAGATTAATTATTTACTGTATACACATCTCAAGGTATAAGATGAACCGAGACTATCCGAATTTTGGTAAAGAAACCTCCCCCCGCATTGAGTGGCAGCGTTGGTGGCGTCAGCTGATAGCAGGTAAGCGATTAACTGCAGCTACTTTGCGTGTTCAAAGTACAAATGTCTACGTATTTTTTTTTTAATGTTTTTTTTTTTCTTCCTACACTTCTGACTTCTGTCCCACACCAGGCACCTTTGCGGATAGCGGCGCACCTATTCCGGAGGGTAAGATGGAAAATTTTTCCAATCATTTGCTAGAACTGTATAAAACAACAATTTGCTGGCAGCCCTGCAATGGCAGCGTCGAATTACTAAATCAATTGCGACGGCATGCACAAGTCCAGGGTAAGCAATGTAAAATGGGTGTTGTCGCTAACTTTGATCCACGTTTGGAAACACTGCTGCGTAACACAAAGCTTGATCAATACTTGGACTTTGCGCTTAACTCATATGAGGCTCAAGCAGAGAAGCCACAGGCGGCTATATTTAAACGAGCAATGACTGAATCTGGTTTAGTAAATCTAAAGCCAGACGAGTGCCTGCATATTGGTGATGGACCTACAACAGATTATTTTGGTGCCAAAGAGGTGGGCTGGCATGCAGCGCTGGTGCACGAAAAGAGCTTTGCCTATTTAGTTAAAAAATATGGAGAGCAGATTAATAGGAATCATGTGTTTCCCAGTCTTTATGATTTTCACAAAAAGTTAACTGATGATGCTGTGGTCTGGTAGATGCTACAATAAATTAATATTATCTTATATCTTATATATAAATATATAAATATATATTTATATATATATTTGTATATAATTTCTTTTATTAATAAGCAAGCCTACGTATTTGACTTGGTCACCTGCGCCATAAATATGTTTCCAAGAGGGTTTTGTGGCTTTTGACTTTCATAATCATATTGCGCACCTATAGCCCACAATGATTCAAGATCGTAATCCTCACGAGCCTTTGGCGAAAATATGTGCAGTGCAATGTTTCCTGAAAACGCAATAACAGTACAATAAATTTAATTGAATATATTTAGTATGACATCACTTACCCAAATCCATAGCCATCCAGTCTCTACTCTTTTCACCCTCGATGCGAGGTAATATATCACCTTTTACTCGCTTTATTTTATAAATGCGACGTACAAACTCCGCTGTAGCCAGCATATGACGGTAGCTGCGTGCACTGCAAACGACCAAATGGTCAACATACTTTAGTTCTGCAGGGACATAGCAAACAAAAATGTCATCCACACTTTCTTTACGCAGCAACTCCACCAGATCTGTAATATCAAATACTCCACGTACGCCTCCTAGCAATCAAAAACAAATAACATAATAAAACAAACCATATGTCATGCTTTTTGTCGTATTTACTTTTTAAATTTAGACCCATGTACTGATCTGGTTCATCTTCAGCAGGTAATTGACGTTCCTGATAACGCATCTCCTCCACATCAAAAATTTCTGTTGCCTCCTCATCGCGAAAGACTTTGTATTTGTTTTGCACGCCGCCAGCAACAAAAGATTGTTTTGAATTATTTACTTCATCGGTTTTATTTGTTTTTATAGATTCAGCTTCTGGTTTGGAAAACTCGTGATGAAAGCCACGTAAAATGGGTACACTTAAGCGTTTGTCATGTATTAGGCGAAATATGCGAGATTTTAACATTTTTTTTTGTTGATTTCGCCTTTAATAGTTTTAACTAAATTATTACGCGACCAAACAGCTGATTCAGTATAAAACTGTCAACTTGATTTTTAATGTTAAGCAAGTGTGGCCATACTTTAAATTGAATAATCGTATCGATAAGCCGATAACTTCTCTGTTGCTTGACATCGAAACATCAATTACTGCTAATTTTGCGGAAAGAAAAAGAGCGAAAGAAAGAAAGAACGAAAAAAAACCTTATTTAACGCAAGCAATTATTGTTTTTAACGCAATTCTAGTAAATTATGTGGCAAAACATTTGCATTAAGTTATAACAACTTAAATATAATAATATAAGTATTGTCGGTAGAACACGAGCACATCGAAGTAGCAACAGACACAACTGTCAGACTGTCGTCGCAGTAGTCAAATTTTTCTTACGCATTATTTATTTCTGCAGTGAACGTGAATGTGATCGTATCAAAAAATAGATTTATATTTTTCTTAAATAAAAATTTATATATTTATTGATACCATAAAGAAAAGAATTTAAGTTAACGTCAAATTTATTAAGTTGCTAGTAGCCTAATTGAGTCAAACGGCAATATGAGTGAAAAGCATAAGCAAACCACAAAGGATAATACGCCCGCCAGGCTTAAAATTGAACAGGAATATAATGACAAAAAAGTAGTCGGATGGCATCGTTTTTACAAGGTAAATTAACTATATTATTCAAGTAGTAGCCCCAAAAAGGGGCGCAGCTACAGGCAAGCAGCACGACTGACAGAAAACATACTAAATATGTACAAATTATATATGTATATATATATATATATATATATATATTTAAGCACACACATACAAAGGCATGCATACAATTTTTATTCCTTTTTGATTTGATTTCCACGAAAATGTGATGAGTGCGCAAAAGGCTTCTGCAGATGCCGATGCCTCCAACACCACTAACACAGAGTAACAACAAAACACACAAATATAAATATGTATGCAAGTATATGCCTGTGTGGGCACGCCGCTCATGGTCAGCCCCATTGCGCTATTATTATTATTGTTGTTGTTGTTGTTGTTGTTGTTGTTGTTGTTGTTGTTCTTGTTGCTGTCATGTGAGCGTGCGTCTGTATTTGTAGCTTTTGGTGTCGGCGTTGGTCAGCACCATCAACAGCACAGCCACAGCCACAGCAACAGCAGCAGCCCAACTCCGGTCTTTGGCTTGAGTTTGTGGCGCTCGCGCAGCGTTTGCCCGAAATTTAACAGGCGCATTCTCTCAAGTAAACTCACACACACATACACAGGCGGCAGATATGCACACTGTGAAGGTAAAGCTCACCTGCTGCACTTTGCATGCGCTCTCATTTTATTCTCTTTTCTGTATCTCTCCCTTTTTCTCTCTTGTTGATTTCGGATGCTGTTTTCTACATGCGTTCCTTGCTCGTTCCTTGCAAATTTTTTAAATTTTTGATCATTTTTCTTGCACTTTGCACTGTTCACTCCTGTTTTACTTCACATTATTATGGTTATGAATGTACACCCAAGCAAGTATTACGATTAAGATTGCCCAAAAAAAAAAGTTTTCAACATTTATTATTATTATTATTATTGATAACAAAAATGCCGTTCGCGTACCAAACACTTGGTTTTCCGCGAATCGCTGTCGGTATTCGTACAAAGTTCTGGGAAGTTTTCATATACATAGATTTGTCCATATATAATATACAATATATATGGATGTATATAATTTTGTGAGTATGTATGCTTTGAATTTCATTTGTTTTGATTGTTGGTAGCTGATAATTGAATTGTTAGTTATGTTTGTACAAACATATATATATATATATATATATATATATGTACATAAATATTTACCATTTTAACTATAGAAGAGCAAAATTTGTAGAATTTAATAGCAAGCCGCGCTTTCACTGAAAAGAAAAAAGTTTACAATTACCGGCTTTAAATGCAATTACCCAGTCTTTTCACACGTGCAAAATTTACATACAAACATATATACATATATATATATACAATACATATATATACAGACGCATGTAAACAATTTTTGCGTTTGGCACAAAGCGCTTGGTTGCGCTTGGACCTAGGTTTCTTTTTATTTTCTTTATTTTTTGCTGCTGCTGCTGCTGCTGCTTCTTTTTGGTTCTTCTCAGTGCTTTGCCAGAGCTGGAGTTTCTGCTTTATGGCCAGTTCCGGCGAAATGTGTCTTCAGCTGTTGCTGTTACCCATTTCATCGTTCTCGCCGTCGTAGTTGTTGTTGTCGTCTTTTCTACTCACTCACAATTTGAATTTCACGGAATTTAACTTCGCAGTTAGGATGACATAGCCTGCGTGTATCTGTGTGTGTGTGTGTGTCTGTGTTTGTGTGTGTGTGTGCTGTATCTGCATGAGAATGTATGTAAAATGTATGTATGGAATTTTGTGTTGAAAATAAAATTTGTTGCTGCCTGTTTGCCTTTATTTCTACAACTTCATCCTTTGTGAGCGTCACTTATGTCCTTACTGCTCGTGGAGGATAAACCTAATTTTCCAGCTAACTCAGCACAACAGGATCAAATTAAGAAACCTAAAATTATTTTTCGCCTGAAAGCATCTCCCTTGTACAAATGCACATTTCCAATGAATTATACTTCACCACAGAAACAACATTAAAAACAACATCAAAAACAACATCAAAAACAATAACAGTAACATCAATAATAATAATATTAATAACAGCAAAATATACAGTTCATATTGCTATGCTTTATGCGCATATCATATACATGTAAAAGTGTGTGTGTGTGCATCCATATATAATCATTTGGCAGTACCGTTTTGTGAGGGAGCTTTCATATGTTGTTTAATACCTTTGCTTCTACAACAACAACAACAACAACAGCGCATTGCATTGAGACTGTGACGAACACGATTCCACATTTTCTGCTCTTTGCTGCTTTTTGTGCTATGCGAAATGTTGCAGTTTGTGCAGCAAACAATTTATACTTTCATATACCCATTGGAAAATTGTGCACGTGTATGGTGTATATGCACTAATATAAAGGGACTTACTCTACTTAAAACTTAAAGCTTATTTTTAAAAATATGATTTTAGTTATTTATTTTAAATTTTTTTTCTGGGTGTCAAGGCAAGTTTTAAATACAAAATTAGCTTAAAAATATCAGAATTATAATAGCGATACAAATCAATAAGTATGACAAATAGTTAATAATATATTAATAATAACAATAACAACCAGTTAATTATAAAAAATAATAATAATAAGTTTAAACAAATTTAACTAAAATAGTAAGCATGAGTAGGTGCGGAAAAAAATAAGAAAAAAGTGCCAAAATTAGTTTAATCAATTATTAAATAAATATAAATACCAGAAATATAAATAAAATAATCTGTTAATTAAAAATAAAATCAATATAAAAAATAATAAATGATAAAAATATATAAAAAAAATATAAAAGATTTTTATTGTTAAAATAAATAGTTTATAAAACTAAATAAAAATATAAATGAATAAAAAAGTTAATTACAAAATAGTTTAATTAATAAAGAAAATACATTAATTAATAAAAATAAATAATAAATAATAAAATAATAAATAATATAATAATAATAAATAATAAAATAATAAATAATATAATAATAATAAATAATAAAATAATAAATAATATAATAATAATAAATAATAAATAATAAAATAATGAATAATATAAAAATAATAATCAATAAAAATAAAAAGTAAAATAATAATAATAAATAATAAAATAAAATAAAATAATTAAAATAAAGATTCAACAAATATTATAAAAATACTATATAAAATAAAAAATATTAAATTGTTATAACAAAATATTATAATTAAAATTAATGTTAATAAATAATGAAATTAATAATAGATTTTAAATATAAAGCAATCATTTATAATAAATTTTTTTTTAAATTAATTTGAAGCATCATGAATACGCAGAAAATAATAAAAAATAAAAAAAGTTAGATTAAATATATAATAATAATAATTATATATAGAGGTACCGGTTACTCATTACTTCGTTAAATTTTTGATGCAACAACATTGCTTGGATTTCACAATTGTTGCATGTTGAAAACGATGTTGAAACACAAAATAATCACTGTAAAAAGGGTCACCTTAATATTCAATAAGCATAAACTATGAATGAGCAATACAACAAGTAGCTAAAGGGAGAGAATGAGTAGAGCATAGAATGAGATATGAGCAACAACAAACTGCAACTGAGTGTGTGTGCAACGATTGCAACGTCATTTTAACAGCTATTGCTGTAAATCGTTGTCTCGCTTCAAGAAAGAGAAAATATTAACTTTAGTCACATTGGTTACAGTGAATAATTTAGTACAAAAAACATGTAATTTAGCTAAATATATGACATAGTAGTAGATTATACCTGTCACTGGCTATAACAGACACATTAGGCAATAACGGTAAATAATGCTCAATATACTTATTTTAGCACATTAATAATCGCTATAAAAAAACGAGTATATATTTTTTAAAATTATTTTTTATCCATTTCGTAAACTGCAAACCTTCTACTAAATATTTGACACATTGACAATGACATTCGAAATGTCAAAGTCAAAATTATCGATAGTTCAAAAAGCAAACGCTAGATGGGCCACCCTGTACTTACTGTATTCACAGTCTAATCTAGAGTCTGCTTTAACATGTCTGCTCTATCTCTTTCTTTTTCTATGCTCTAACTTTTCTTGTCTTTGGGTTTTTTCTGTTTGTCGATAATATTCATCTTTAATCAAGATTAATTTTCGGGGCGTGGCTAATTGCCTGATGACAGCAATTTAAATCTGATTCACCTACTTAATAATGACAAACTGTCAATTAACAAATGATGTTTGTTACACTTCAATTTGGAACGAACATTAACAATAACTGCTTGTGTTAGTCATATAAACCCCCCCCACCCCACCCCTCTCAAAACATCTCCCAACCCAAACTCAAACATGCTTTAACACCCACCAGACTCATTCACTCATCAACAGATTTACTCTGAATACAAATTGGTCTCTTAATATAGCCAAGTGCTTAGCAATTGGCACCAGACTATAACACTGACTATACGATTTCTATCGGCACACAAAACAGACAATGTGACAGAGACACAACAACAACAACAACAACAACAACAAACTGACAAACAGACATTGAACTTGTTGTTTTTTATTGCTCTTTGGTCTTGGTCTGATTCGATATACCATGGATTGTTTACTGTTGTGTATTGCGCTTGATAATCAAACAAACAAAACTTCCATGCCAAAAGATAATGCCATATATATATATATATATATATGTGAATTATATATTTAAAACAATTAGTCATGCTAACGTGGCCCAAAACTGTCGCTAGGCCAAGATAAGGCTAAGGCGTAAAATCAACATTAAATGAATTGCCTTGCCTCATTCTGCTGTCTTTACTATCATCGTATGTTGTCGTCGTCGTGTCGGGCAACCCCAAAACTTAACGATAATCTCTTATATGATTCACTTGTAAAATACCAATGGGATATATACCCATTATTAATGCATTTTTTCATTCATAAGTTTTAAATTCCTTTCTCTTTTTTTTTCTAATATTTATACAATTGCAGGAAGTCTGTGATGGATGTGATCGTGAAGCTAAAGTGCAGCAGTTCACAACTTTAGCGTCCGAACGCTCACAGAATCGTGGACTAAATCGTTACAGGGATGTAAATCCTTATGATCATTCACGTATTGTGCTAAAACGTGGCAGTGTTGACTATATCAATGCGAATTTGGTTAAAGTAAGTAACAATCGTAACATACACAAAGATATAATAATTTTATTTATATATAATTTTTTGTTTGTTTTTTTTTTTCTATAGCTGGAACGCGCTGGTCGTCAATACATTCTGACACAGGGTCCGCTGGCGGATACAGTGGGACATTTCTGGTTAATGGTCTGGGAGCAGAATTCACGAGCAATTCTTATGCTTAATAAATTGATTGAAAAGAAACAAATCAAATGCCATCTCTATTGGCCAGATCAGCTTGGTAACGAGCATGCTTTAAATCTACGTGATGTAAATTTATCCGTTGAATTGACGTTGTGTGAAAAATACCAGAACTATGTTCGTAGATGGTTCAAGTATGTAATTTGTAATCGTTAATCCTTAATATTTAATATTCTTGTTTTTTTTTTTTTTGTATAACTTAAATTGCAGATTAACAGATCTCGTAACCAAAACTAGCCGTGAGGTTATGCAATTTCATTACACAACTTGGCCAGATTTTGGTATACCAAGTTCACCGGATGCATTCCTTAAATTCTTGCAACAAGTACGCGAATCTGGTGCACTTAATGATAATGTTGGTCCAGCTGTCGTTCATTGCAGCGCTGGCATTGGTCGCTCTGGTACATTCTGTCTAGTCGATTGCTGTTTAGTACTTGTGGATAAATATGGAGAATGCAATGTATCAAGAGTTCTATGCGATTTACGTACTTTTCGTCTAGGACTTATACAGACAGCCGATCAGTTAGATTTTTCATATCAAGCGATTATCGAGGGAATAATAAAACTAAATGATCCCGTATGTATTCGATTTATTATATCAATCAAATTAAACAATCAAAATTTAATTTAATTTTCTATAAAACTAATCATAATTCGTATGTAGTCTTAAAGAAAAGGGTGAAAAACCACTTTGGAATAGAAGTTCTGAGAATATAAACGTATATTTTGTATCATGGCTTTTTTTTTTTCAGTTTGTAACAAAATTCTTCTGTACATATTTAAAATATGTTATAAATTTAATATTATAATTTAAATTATATGTAATTAATGTGTAAAATTATTAATTTTTTCTTTCATTTCATTTTTTAAATACGTTTTTACAGAGCTTTCTTGATGCAAAAGAAACAAAAATTAGCAATGAAACAGATGCACAGACACAGGATGAACAGCCGCCACCATTACCACCACGTTCACATTCTCTTAATCTACCATTGGCACCCAATACGGGTGGTGTACTCTCACTGGATATGCATGCAGCGGCTGCAGCTTCAGCAGCAGAATCACAATCCAATGGTGGTGGGGAGAGCGTTGTTATTCCTTGTGATGGTAGTGTTGATGAAGGTGGTAATTCCATAATTAATAATAAATCAAGTTTAAGTACCAAGGATGCACTTAATAATGTTATAAGTCAACATGAGATTATTAATGCTGAAGTAGCTGATAGTTTGCTCGATAATCGTCCATTGCCACCATTACCAACATTATCGTTGCATAGCGAACATGATTCGGACAGCAATACAGATGAAACTGGTGATAACGACGATGATGATGATGACGATGACGATGATGATGATGATGACGAGGAGAATAATGCCACTGTTGATATTGATGCTAACGTTAATAATGTTGATAATGCTAATGATAATGCTAATGATAATGAGTATATTGCAAACTACCAAATTCATGATGAAAATCAATTGGAAACGGTTAATGGTGATGCGACAATTATACAGCCAAATGAAAATGAAGCTACTAACAATAGCGAGAAACCAACAACAAGTGGACAACAAAAGGCTAATGGAGTTGATTTGCCAACGAGGTATGTATATATACATTTATATATATATATATTTAAATATAATATAATCGATTGTATAAATAATATATATATAAATATGAATATATTAAAATTTTTAATTTTTAAATATCTTTACAGTAGTAATGATGATTTAA
>JBAMBS010001277.1:0-41203 GCA_037044455.1 Zygothrica quintamaculata
GCTGGTATTATCCCTAAGACCGCCCTGTCTTAAATTTCTATCACAATTGGAGCATGCCAATGAAGCAGTTGGTTAATATATATATATATATATATATGTACTCATAGATATATATATGTATGCATATATAATGTTGAATACACATTCATACATACATATATATATATATATATATATATATATAGGTAATAGTTCTCTTCAATATAGTAGAGCTGGAACTGGTGGTTTTTTTTACATGCACAGTTTTTTTTCTATATAAAATGTTCTAAGTAGAACAAATGAAATTAACATTGAGAACTTGTTCATTATATATCATTATATATATATATATATATATATATATATATATAAATATACCATATATATACATATAAAAGTACAAAATTGTTTGTGTGTTTTGCTTGTTGCTGTTTTAGTTGAATTTCTTTTTATATACTTAAATATTTTACCTCATTTTTTGCCTGTCAGATGCTATAGTATACATATAAACATACATACATATGTATATTTATATATGTATATATTTTAACGTAGTATTTTTATAAGTACTTATGTACTACGATGATCAGAATGCAAAACTATAAGTGAAAAATTAAGAAATTATTTAAAATTAATTTTCTGACGGTTTTTCTTGCTTGTGGAAATGCAGCGTTTCCAATAGTTTTAAAGAATTAACCTTTATATTGTTTATTTTATTATAATATTTTTTTTTTTCCACTTGCTTTCGTTACGTTTTATTTATGTCAAGTTAACACAAAATATGTTTGAATTAAAAGTCGTTTAACTTTTATACATTTGATCACAATAGTTTAGTTAGAAGCTTTTTTATTTAAATTTTTTTTTTAAGGTACTTTTTATGTTTCTATAAATTTTCATTCATTTTCATATCAGTGGTAATTTAACATACACACATAATATAGAGTGTAAGCATATGTAGGTACATATTCAAAAATATTAAAAAAATAAAAAAATTATAAAAAAAATAAAATATAAAATAAAACTGTAAAACTCATAATAGAAATAAATAGAAACATTTGTGTTTAACAAAATATTAAAAACAATATTTATATATATTTAAAATATCATTAAAAATATACAGACATTTATTATAAATTACAAATTGCTTTAAATTTATGACAGTTTATTTAATTTTAATTTTTTTAAAGGAATTTTTGACCGTTGAGTTTGAAATATTTAAAAATATTTTTTCTTTTTGCGGGAGTTTTAGTATATATATATATATTTTTTTAATATTAATTTTTATTAATTGTATAAGAAAAAAATAATTTGAAAAAATAATTAAAACAAATAATTTTTATGTACATTTATGAATTTTTTTTTAATTTTTAATTTTAGCATAAGTACACAGATAGCTAGAGCTGATGTATGAGTTTATATATTTTTTTTATACATATTTTAAGCTATAAATAAAAATGCTTATTTTATTTTTTGTTGGTTTTTCTTCTTTTCTTTTTTTCTTTTTTAAATTAAAGTAAACATTTATATAGCACAAGGTATTTTTACGTAAGCCCGTATAAAAAGTATAAAATTGTTTTTATTTTTTTACTTTACGTTTGTTTTTGTTTTATTATTAATTTTATGTTATAAAAATTACAAATGTTCATATAAAAATAGATATACATATAAAAAAAAATGAAGTCAAATAGCTAATAACACACACACATATATATAAATATATATATATATATATATATGAACATATATATATATATATATATATAAATATGTGTATGTGTATATAATTATATATATATTTATAAACCACATAAAAATTGAATTATTAAATTATTCTTCGACTAAGCCGAAGCTTGCATACCCTTTACTAAAAAATTAATTAGATAATGAATACAAAAATTAAAAAAATAATTAAAAAAATTATTAATTTTAAATGAAAATACAAATGTTATAATAATTTATTGTCACCATACGGCGGTGGTTTTTCTTTATCTTTTGCTTTTCTTAATTATTTAATATAAGTTTTATTTTATTTTTTATTATTATTATTATTTATTCTTTGTTGTTTTTTTTTACTTAAACGGACGTTTTTTTTTTTTGTAGAAGAGAATCAGACGTCCTTTTATATATATATATTACATAAATCTGATATACATAGATATATATCTGTTATACATAAACCTGTTACATATGTATATTGAAATTGAGGCTAGTTTCATTGCATTAATTTATAACTATAGAAACTGATGTACATGTTTGTGTCTGTGTGTGTGTGTGTGTGTGTTAGCCTTAACAGTACAAGTTGGAAGTATCTAACGATATATTGATATCAATATTGATTTCGATATACACACATATATATATATATATATATTCTTGTTAACTCTAACTTAATTATATATATATACATATTATATATATAGGTAGGATCTGCTTTTGGTTATTCCATAAATTTCTAAGGGTATGCAATATTTTTTTTTATTTATTATTATTTTTTTGATTTTATATATATATATATATATATATATATATAATATATTTAATTAATATTTTTTTTTATATAAAAAAAAATAATTTCCTTAGGCTATAAATAATTTTAAAAACTTAATGTCAGGGATTATCCAATTTTTGGACTGATTTTCTTGATTTTTGTTTTTTGTTTTTTGTGTTTGTTTGTTTTTTTTTTATAGCACAAAAAATTTTAAGAAATTCTTTAAAAAAAAACATGATGTTCCTAATGATGTATGCAATATGTACAACACACGCATACACATACAACACATACACATACAATTTTAACTATATTATTTACATCCATTTATAAATTTGTTAAAGAAACTTTTAACATATTTATTTAAAGGATATCAATGAATTTATCTTAATTTATGTTACATATATATACACATGTATGTATGTATGTATGATGTATGTGTGTGTACATCGCATTTATATATAATATATATATACATATATTAATATAGTATACTATATTCCATTCTCTATATATTTGCGTGTTTGTCGTAATACAATTTTTTTTTTTATAGACTACTTTAGAAATGGCTACAGTTTTACAATTACATTTTTGTCATTTTTGTTTTTTTTTTTTCATTTTTTTTCTACATTTGCTTTAGGCTATTTAATCAATTGTCTCTTAATTTGCTGCATTTGAATTTTTATCTCGCTCGTTCGCTCGCTCGCTCGCTCTCTCGCTCTCTCTCAAGCACTCTCAATCTCTCTGTCTCTCCTTCCATGTGCTGTCTTTTCTTTCTCGTTCTCTCTATTGTCCTCTCCCAATGCTTTCCCCATTTTGAATCTTTATGATTCTTTAGGTTATAGTTTTGTTTTTCGTTATCTTTTTTTTGTTTTTTTTTTGTTAGTTGTGGCAAGGCGCCTATTCATTTAGCTTACTTATGGGGCCTATAGAATGCCCCTCCCCACATTTAACAGGCATTTAGCATATTGTGGGGGGAATTAGCAACAGTTTGACCTTATTATATATATATATATATATATATATATATATATACTTATATATAAATATATATGTATGTACATGCATATATATATGTGTATATATACATATATGCATACATATTTATACATATATATATATACTTATATATACCTATATATACATATATATATATTTATATATACATATCCATTTATATATATATCTGCATTTTTTTTTATATATATATATATATATATATATTTTTATGTATATATATCTCTATATATGTATATATATATATTTATATATCTGTATATGAATATGTGTGTGTCTATGTGTGTGTGTGTGTGTTTTGTTGCAACTAATTTGTTATGTGGTGGGGGGGGGGTAGTTGGGGTAGTTGTGGTAGCTAAGGGTAGCTGTGGCTAGGGAAGGTAGGTGGGGGGGTTGGGACTAGGCTTGAAGGAGGAGAAAAGCCTCTTTAATTGGCGACGAGCAGCTGCTGGTATGTGGATCCAGTGCCATAGAATGAGCTAAGACCATCGATAAGCTTGCTATTGCTTGGAGGAGAAGCTGGAGCGGTAGCAGTAGCAGCATTTGCAGTAGATGTGGTTGCATTAGTTGTGGTTGCTGTATTGCCGGTGGCATTGGCGGCAGCAGCTCCACCAGCACCACCAGCACTAGCAGCACCAGCGTTAGCAGCAGCAGCAGCAACATTGGTATTATCCTGATTGATATTGTTTCCTGTATTGTTAACAGCAGCATTAACATTTGTTGTTGCGCTTGTTGTTGTTGTTGTTGTTGTTGGCATTAATACAGTTGCATTTGCATTTGCATTTGTTGTTGTTAGAACTGCATTAATATTGGACATCATAACACCAGCTGTTGGTGTGGCAATGGGACTGCTATCCGGCGTTACAGTATCATTGCCAGTTGTTGTTATTATAGTTGTTGCTGTTGTTGTTGTTGCTCCTGCAATATTGTTGCATGTGTCATCGTTGACAGCAATATTGCAATCAGTATCTAATCCAAAGCAATTTTCATTGCTATTTGCATGCTCCAAATTGCTAATGATATGCTGATTATTTTGATGTTGCTGTTGTTGTTGTTGGTGATGATGTTGTTGTTGTTGTTGTTGTTGTTGTTGCTGTTGTTGCTGTTGTTGTTGCTGTTGTTGCTGCTGCTGTTGTTGCTGCTGTTGTTGCTGCTGCTGATTTGTTGTCAATTGATTATTAGCACCAGTAACAGCTGCATTTGCATTTGCATTAACATGACCATTGGCAAAATAACATGGCTCCAAAAATGTATTAAAATTATTTGTACCAGTTGCTGCTGCAGCAGCAGCAGCAGCAGCGGCGGCGGCAACACTGGCAGCATTATTAACATTATTAAATAGTCCAAGTCCAGTTGTGTCTGTATTAAAATGATGATCAAATAGTCCACGTTGACTATTATTATATGGCGGATACATTCCCATTGTTATATTTGGGTAATAAAATGTATCGGCGGCAGCAGCAGCGGCGGCAGCAGCAGCAGCAGCAGCTGCAGCAACCGCCGAATTTGTTTGTTGTTGATTACCACCCAATGAAATTGGATTGGGTGAAAGTGATCGTGCTGGTGATACAGCATCTAATCCAGCACCATATCCGCTACCCGTTGTGCCACCCATATTATGACTATGATGCAACTGTTGCTGCTGTATAGCACGTTGTTTTATATAATTGGAGAATTCAGTTGGCGACATCCGATAGGCGCTGCTATTAAAATTGTTTTTTATTAAATATATATATATATATTATAATTTTATTAATTTTGTATACTGTGTGCGTGTGTGTGTGTGTGTGTCTGTGTGTGTGTGTGTGTGTCTGTGTGTGTGTATGTGTGGTGTGTGTGTGTGTGTGTCTGTGTGTGTGTTTATACTAACCTGTTGGTACGTTTAGAGCTAGTCTTTAGTTTGGTACTACCAAACTTTGTCTGGGCAAATGTGGCCGTTGTGAATGTTAATGGTGCCTGAGCAGCGCGCTGCACAAAGGCGGCGGCAGAAGCGGCAGCAGTAGCGGCGGCAGCCGTATTATTACTGCCAGCGTGACTGGTGCCGCTGGTGCCACCTCCATTGGGATTTGGGCTACCCTTATATGTTGGCGAATTTGATGCGGCCGAATGTGGTGAAGAGCCCGCCGGCGGCATTGGCAATGGTAATGGTAATGCCTTTGGGCTTAAGCTCAAATTGTTCATGGTTGTATTAACAGCATCGATTGGGCGGAAGCATTGTGCCTCCGGATTGAAGGTTTTTGTTACCTCACGATCCGCTGAATGATTATCTTCATGACTCTCATTATTTTCCGTATAAAGTATCTATATATATATATATATATATATGTATATATATATTTTTGTGTATATATTTTAATATATAAAGATTTTTACCTTTACTGCACCCTTTTCACCAATGCGAAATGATACCTCACCAGGATCCACCCAGACAGATAGCTCATTGGGTAAATTTTCTAGTATATCACTTATGGGTACGCCACTTTCACGTGCGGCACGTGACAATACTGAATCAATGGGATCGCCAGTTTTTAAACAGCGATAAGCCGATCCCTATAAACGATATATATATATATAGTATGATATAGAATATATATGTTATATATATATATATATATTACCTTAAAAGGCTTCTCCGGATACCAATGTCCTTGGAATTTGTCGCGCAAAGCCTTCTCCAATTCCTCACCAAAAATATTAACACGTCGACGTGGCAGTTTGTTGTAGAGATACGAAATGACAAAGTTTAAAGCCACTTGGATTTCTATATGCATCTTGGCAGCTCTCCTCACTCTCTCTCTCTCTATCTCTTCCTTTTTGTTTTTCTGCTTATATATACACACATACACATATATATATATACATATATATATATATATTTTATATATATATATTTACCTGTCGCCTTGTGTTGCAATTTCCTTTCGTTTCTCGAGTTTCCTTCCTTTTTAAAGTCGAGTTGCTGGTTGAATTGCTGGGGGGCTCGTCGGGTTGGGGGACGTGCTTCAATTTAATAAATTTCAATTTTTTTTATGTAATTTGCTTTTTTTATTTTTAATTGGTATGTTTTTTTTGTTGTTGTTTTTCTTTAAATATTTTTTTAAATAATTTTTTTTAATTTTGTTTGTTTTGATGTTTCCTTTGTCCCTTTCCTTTATGAATTTATTACAGTCTGTGTATTTTGGTTCTATCTGTTGTCCTTTTTGTTGCTTTTTGCTTTTTGCTGTTTCTTTTTTTTTTTTTGTTGATTTTTTTCTTTTTCTTTTGGAGTTAAAAGCGTTCTGAACTTTGACTTATCATCCGCACAATGGATAAAAATTTGGAATAATTTATACTAAATACAAAAAAAAAAAAAAAAAAAAAATAATAATAATTATAATTATGTATCTTTGGCTCCTTAAATTGTATGACTGTAGAACTTATTATTTATTTGCTTTATTTATTTTAAAATTTTTTTTTTGGATTAATGTTTGTTAGTGTCTTGCACGTTGTATAGAATATGTTTATTGAACAGTTTCTCAGTGTCGAATGAAAAATGTGAAATTTTTCATTGATTTCGTGTTACTCGTTATGTTGACGTACTAAGCTTAGTTATCTAGATGCTATAACTGATTTGATTCTTATATATATATATATACATATATATAAGTATAAATATATATATATATATATATATTTATATTTATATGCCTAACTATAGTTTAAGATTATTTTTTTAAATGTTATTCTAATGGCTTTACTCAAAATTTTTTTTATAATTTTATATATACATATAAATATATATATATATATATATATATATATATGTATATAAATATATATATATATATTATATATATTGTTATACCTGTATTAATATATATATTTATAACTAAATGTTGTCTATTGCTAAATATTTGCTGTGATTTTTTTTCTCATTTGTTTGTTTTCTTTGGCAATTTTTGTGTTAGTTTGTTGTTGTTGTTTTTGTTGTTGTCCTTAAGCGTAGCAGTGTGCGATGTTCATAAGATTTATACCTGTAAGAAGAGAAACAAGAAAATTTTATATAATTAATATTAAAATTATATAATATAATAATAATAAAATTATATAATATAATATAAAAATCGATACAAAAATTATGAAATATAATAAAAAAAAAATATAATAATAATTATAATAATAATAATAATATATATATATATATATAAAACTTAGAAAAATATATATATATATATATTTATATTTATTTTTTTTGTTATTTCATTTCTATATAAAATTTTTGGATCAAAGTAGTTTGGTTTTTCTTTTTGGAACTTGTAAAATTTCTCTTATCATTTGATTACAATACTTTGTACACACAAAACATGTTCACATCGTTATAAACAGTTATTCATATACAGCAGAAAATAAGAAAAAAATATAAAATATACACACATATATACACGCACACACACACACATACACACAGAAAATTGCAAAAAAAAACACATAATAATTAAATTTATACCACAAGAAAAAAA
The DNA here is from genome assembly GCA_037044455.1 of Zygothrica quintamaculata. Classification (NCBI taxonomy): domain Eukaryota; kingdom Metazoa; phylum Arthropoda; class Insecta; order Diptera; family Drosophilidae; genus Zygothrica; species Zygothrica quintamaculata. The sequence goes on from JBAMBS010001277.1 coordinate 7,984, forward strand.
GGCAAATAAAATAAAAGAACAAAAAAAAAAAAGAAATGAAATGATAAAAATTATAATAAATATATAAAATTATAATAAATATATAAAATTATAATATATAAATGAAATTATAATAAATAAATAAAATTATAAGAAATAAAAAAAAATTATAATAAATAAATAAAAGTCTAATAAATAAGTGCAATTATAATAAATAAAATTAAAATAAATATATTAAAATAAAAATTTAAATTATAAAAATATCAATATGAAGGCAAACAAACGTAATCGTGATACAGAAGATAAATCCCAACGAAAGCGTAATCTCAGATTACGCTTTCAGAGATTGGTCCGTGCCGTCATGTTGAATCAACAATGGCTGGAGGAGACTGAGGAGCAGGGTGCCATATCAATGAATGTTAAGAAGAATGTGGCATTACTTGTGCGGCCCAAGCGTAAAACTGGTCTATTAACTGTTGCGGTATAACATATGATATATATATATATATATATTATATAAGTAATTGAATAATATATTTAAACCTTATATAGGATAAAGGTTTGCTTAGGATACAACATTATTATCGAACTATTGAGGAGCGTAAAAGATTGTGTATGATTTTGGCAAATTTATCGTGTTTTAGTCGTATACCACCAGTAAGTTATTAACTGATATATGTATATATATCTACTATATATGTTTATATGTTATATATATATATATATAGAAATTACGTGCTCGTTTGGTGCCTGTGGTAAAATATATGACAATCTATCCAGATCGTAAGCTAGTCAAATATGGAGATTATCCGCTTTTTGTGTATTTTGTTATATCCGGTGAAATTGAAATGAAGAAAAGTGTATACGATAAGGTAATAATCTACATGTTAATATATAATATACATATATTATATATATATATATATATGAATATTTATATAGAATACAAAAAAAATCTCTTTGATATCGGAAGCAATTGTTGGTGCAGGCGATTGGATTGGCGATGTTGAAATACTTGAGAATTGCACCAGAATAAATACCTTTGTGGCCATAAGTAAGCTATATATATATATTTTTATATTTTTATATATATATTTATATATATATATATTTAAGAACCTTGTGAAATTTTGTGCATAACCGAAGATGAGTTTAATAAGATATTGGGCAGTTTTGTTAAAAAACAATGGCAAGAGAAGAAAAATGCTTTGAAATCGTTAAGTTATTTCGATTTTTTTACAGAAGAGCAGGTTACATTTTTTTTATTATATATTGAACTATATATTACTATATATATATATATATATATAAATTGTAGATTGTACGTGCTTGTGCCTATAGCATACTAACACAATATGATCCATTAAAGTCCATATACTCAGAGGAGGGCGGCGCCATTAGCTGTGTGCACTTCATACTAAGCGGCGAATGTGTTGTGCTGCAATGCCTCAGAATGAGGGTAAGTATATATATATATATATACACATATGTATATATATATATATATATATATATATATCTTTGCAGGTGGCTCGTAAGAAAGGTAGAAACACATTTGAACTAACTGCCGTGGAGCAAGGACAAGGTTTATTTCAGCCCTCGGCTAACACTATAAGGTCCTTGCACAGCTTCTTTGCAACGCAGGTGGAAATGAATAAACAAATGTTAACAGATTCAAAATTTGCCTTAGATGAGCTATTGGCCTCATCCTCGGATAAGAACGAGGAGACAAAGCGACTAAGCAGACAAGTAAGCAGCTCCATATATATATAAATATCTATATATATTATTATTGATAAATTTTTAGACACGTAAAATGGGCTTAAGGGAAATTGAAGTTGCCTGTGGCTTTACGACTGGAGATTCATATACAACCGTTGTAAAGGGCATGAGATCAAAAAGAAGACAAGTTGTTAGACGTAGATCAAGAATTCACTCAAGATCACAATCTATTTCCGGACGTACTTTGGATGTGGAAGATGAAGATTTGGAGGATATTGCATTTATGGGTGCCAATGAATATGTTGAAGAGGCATATGTTAGTTCTGAGGATATTGAACCAAATTCATCAGAAGACTATATAAGTCACAGTGGTTCAACTATATCGAGTAAAATACGCATTGCATCCTTTGATACAACAATAAAACCCGTTAGTATTACCTCTGAATCGGAATCAACAACAAGTGATAGCCAGGTTGAAATTGAAATACATGACAGTAATACGATGAATGAAAACGGAAAAATGGAAACCCATTTCATTGATGTCGGATCATTGACATATGGCGGTATATTTGGTTTGGGTGAAAAGATGGCACATCGTGTTATAATGGCACGAACCGTTGTACAATGTTTATTGTTACCAAGATATTGGTTAATGGAGGAGGAACAGAATCCAGGACATGTTTGGCAACGTCGTAAATTCTATTTGGAATGCAGTATACCCTCCCGAGAGGAACTCTTTGGTATATTCCTTAAGACGCGTCGTTGGGAGCAATTTAAAAGTGAATATATAGAAAGTACTCTAAATCCAGATAGTGTTAACAGCACACAGCCAGAAGATATACCCATTATATGTCGCATTGTTGAGACCAATGATAATATATAGAGCTCTCTCTTCATCTTCTCTTTGAGAATTCATTTCAAAACCATAAAAAATGTATACGAAATTTTTGCTGTACCAACAAAACAATATACATAAATAGATAAGATATATATATATATAAACATAATTACATTATGAATATTTGATGAATACTCATGAATACTAATGAATACTTATGAATATACTCATTTATATTACTCCTTCAAGGAACCCCTGAAAATAATAATCATTATTTATAGTAGTTCATGGCTTTTACACTACCAACACTTATGCATTCAACAATCTATCTCTCTGTGTGTGTGTATATACTCTATATATGTGTATGCATGTCTGTGTGTGTTTGGAAAGTCTGTATACGTCATTCTGTAGCATTTGTATCTATTGCAAAGTGTCCAAGAGCTCAACACGCTGCACGTAAATGTCATCCTTAAATATAGGTTAACCTCTGAGCTACAAAAGAGAACGCACGCTAAACTAGTTCAAAAGAGAGAGTGAGAGTGAGCAAATGAGAGTGGGAGAGAGAAAAGTGCATTAACTGTCTCAGCATCACAACTGGAGCACAGATGAGCTTTTTAAAGCCCACAAAGAGATATATAGAGAGAAAATGAGAAAGCGAGTGGCCATAAAATAGAGCGGGAGATTAGATGGTATGAGCCATTTTTGGCTCAAGGAGCTGCCTGCTGCGTATGCGCAATGACATTTAAATGTCTTTAAGTACGCGCACACACACACACACACACACACATAAATATACAATTGCAGCTGCACAAACACACACACATGCATACGAAATGCCAAAGCATAAACGCATTCTATGCTGTTGTAGCTCAACAAAAAAAAAAGAAGCAAAATGCAATGGCTATATATACCTATCATTATACAAACATACGTATATAATGCATATGTATGTATACATATATGTAGCTATATATGTATTTGCTGTTAGTATACATTGTAGACTGGCACTGACTGAAGGCCGCCTATTTTGAAGCTCAGCCCTGAAGGCAGCCTAAATATTGCTCAATACTAAAGTCATTATACATGTATATGCATATATACATATGTATGAGTACTATACCATATTTTATATACACTTTTAATTTATTCAATTATAACAGCATAACTATAGCAACCGAAGGATATTTAAAGCCCTTGATGACTTTCAGCTGAATTGTATGCTACAAAAATTTTAAAACTTTAAAAATCTGTAATAAATTATAAAAAAAAAACTATTAAAATAAAAATATAAATAATAAGAAAATTAATAATAAATATTCATACAAAAAATTAACAGTTTTTTCTCAATATGTATTTATATATATATATATATTAAATATCTTATATGTACATAAATATATTTACTATCAATTCAAAGTCAATTGAAATGATTTTATAAATTTAAATTAAATAAAGTTAAAATAAAATGTAATAAAATCGAATATAAATTATTTTTTTAATAAACATAAATATGTGCAAATATTTAAAAAAATTAATTTTTTTAAGTTACTTGAAAGAAAAGTTTAATTTATTTTTAAAATTTCCAATATATGCAATTTTAATATTTATAGTTTTCACTCTGTCTACAGCATATTTTTATAGGTTAGAGTATTGAAATATTTCTACATTTAAATATACATACACAACGTACAATATATGTAAAAACTGTAGCTTTATATCTTGCTCTTTATGTGTGTGTGTGTGTGTGTATGTGTTTTTGTTTGAACTTGAAAAAGTGCAATTTTCACTTTTATACATGGACAAGCATGCATAAGATGCAGACATATCTTTATATATATTTATATATATATATATATATTTAAGTATATATATATGCATATATGTATATATAACTATGTATATATATGCATATGTGGTACAATAGACAGCGTTACCAGATGCACGTAATAATAATAGGTAGCATCCTAATACTAGCTGTAGCTTCATTATTATTTATTTCAATTTAACTGTGTACACACAATGTCTATATATATATATATATATATATATATACATAGGTGTATATATATATGTGTGTGTGTGTGCGGGTGAGTGAATATACCTAAACATAAACGTGTATATATGTGCTTCATAGCTGGGTCAAAGTGACATCGTCATACCTTTTAAATCAACCTTTAAACTGGTGGCCCAGATTTTATTGATTTTTGTTGTGTGTGTTGCAAAGAGCAAACGACGAGGAGGACAACAACGACGTCGACAACAACGATAAAGCACAACTGTTAAAAAGAGTGTGAAAGAGAGTCAACAAAGAGCAAGAGCTAGAGTGAGACAGTAACTAAATGCTAAAAGGAGAAGCACAATGCCATTTTTTTGTGTTTCAATGTTGGCTGGAACGATGTCAATAATCAGCATGAAATGCTGATGATGATGATAATGATGTTAACAATGTTGTTGTGTGCAACAAATAGCCAAAATAAAATTGCTTATAAACAGAACAATACCAACGAAACCAAAGTTATATATAGAACAATGTCGGAACTATAATTCTTCAAAAATGAGCTACCCCATAAGTCATATGATTATACAAATATTAAGTATACGACTAGTAGATGTGCCTCAGATGACAAAGTATACTTATTGTATACTATATATATATATATATATATATTGAAATATATCTCAAGGTTAACTATATATAAAAAGAGTTAAATTTGTATGTGGAATATATATATATATATATATATATATATATATATAAATTAGGCTATTATTGTTATGGCCCAAAGCTAAGTTGTAGCTAAAGAACTTGTTGTACAAATTGTTTGATTTGTTTACTAATTGTTGTGCCAATGTTGTCTTTAATAAATTTCTTATATATCTATGCATTTGGCACAACAAATTGTTGTTTATATTATTTATATTTTTTTTTTATTATAAAAATGTCTTGCTGTGAATTAAAAATTAACTTTTATGTATATTTTATTAGTTTTATGATTTGTTTTTATGTTTTGTATTTTCTTTTTTTTTTCTTTCTGTTTATTTCAATTAGGCGACTTTAATTTAATTAAGTTTATTAATCTGCTGTAATAATAGTAGTACGGGTTTTTTTTTTGTTTTTTTTTTGGAAAAATATTTAACATACTAAAAAACGATTTAACTATTGTCCGCTTTCTGTTGTCTGTTTGTTTTCTGCTGTTTATGTAGTGTAGTGTAGCCTTCAAATTGTTTGTTTGTAGTTAATTAGAGCATACCTTTTTTTCTTCTTCTTCTTCTAAATGAGTATATACTTATGTATATGTGTGTGTGTGCGTAGTATTTGAGTGAAAGGCAGGTTTTGTTTTTTGTTATTTTTTTAACGCTGTTATTTACATGCTAACAATAATATTTGTAAGTAATTCAGTTCACATATCACTGCTACAAACAACATTGTTGTTGTTGTTGTTGTTACATCATAATAAGTATGACAGGTGTATGTATGTGTGTGTGTGTGTGAAAAGTGTAACTATTTTTGGCTGTCTGACCAAAGAGTTACTGTAGTCAATAACAATCATAATTTTATGTACATTTTCGATTACATAAATATAATAAATAAATGCCAATACATATATGTATGTGTTTGTATATATATATACATATATATATATATATATATATATATATTTTTTTTTTTTGTATATTTTTGTGTTTTGCTTTCTTTTCACTGATTTGTTTACGACGCCCACAATTTTCTTTTTGGTTTTTTTTGCTTTTTTGTTGTCATTTTTGATTATTATTATTGTTATACTTTATCGTTGATTCTTAGGCTTTGTCACTATTATTCATTATATACACTATTTATATGTGCATGTATTTAAATATAATATGTATATGTGTGTGTGTGTATTTTCACTTACAGCATATGTAGCAAAGCGCAAGCCTCTTTGTCTATGCATTGCATAATTTCTTTTAGGTTATTTGATGTTTAGCACATCTTTCAAAACTGAACGACACACATACAACAGCATAAATATATGAAGAGTATACATACATACATTAACATGCAGATATATATATATATGTATGTATGTATGTATGTATGTATGTATGTATATATATGCATACCTGAGTGTGTAATATTACAAGATCGCAAAGACACTAAATTATATTTTACGCTATATGACGGCCAAGATTTTTCACTGACTAGTTCAACGTTATGCAGCGTTCTGCCTCTCGTTTCCCCAAAGAGTAGGTACACACACACACACACACACACACACACACACACTCACTCACACGCATATACAGTCAAAATATACAACAAAAAAAAAGAGAGAGAAGAACTCAACGAGACACCCACTTGCACTGACACTCACACTTACACTCGCACGACATCTAAAGCTACCTCGCCTTGCCCTCTAACGTTTGGGTAGCAAAACGGCTGTCGAATATTTACGTTTTGTTGTATGAGCTTTTAAATGCCCCTCGCATCACAGCATTAGCATCAGCATCAGCATCACAATCAGCTACGACCGTCAGCAGGCTGAATGGCTGGCAAAAAAAAAAAAAAAAAAAAATTGTCTGCTCAAGACAATTTGGCAAAACAACACAAAACAGCTGACAGTGTGTACATGTGTTTGTGTGTCTCTATCACAGGCTGTGTGTGTGTGTGTGTGTGTTTGTGTAACAGTTTGTATATTCTTACACACTCATATAAATATATATATATATATATATATATTTGGTTGAAGTAACATATTTAAATAGTTTCCATTATATAGTGGTAATAGCAATCGTTGCATCAATTTGTCACAATTAACTGTTTTTTTTTGTTTCTTTTTTTTACTCGCGCTTTTTTTTCTTATCAATTGCTTGTAGTATTATTATCGATAACGAAGCGCACGCACGTAGATTATTTGTAAAATAAATAATAATTTAAATAGTATATATATATATATATATATATATATATATATATATATATATATAATGAAAGTTATACGGAAACAGCTGATGTATTATTTTTTGTGCCGTTTATTTCGAAACGTAATCACAATGAAAATGATTTTCTGTTGCTAATTTTGCTTCTTAGATAAATTTTCACACATTCGCAAAGAAACAACCAAACATACATACATACATACCTATTAGAATAGACACATAAACGTATGTCTGAAAGCAAAAGCAAAGCACATGATTTTTTATCTTATATGAAAATTGAATCGACAAATACGTTAAATGGTTTGTTCCTACATACATATATATATATATACATGTATATATACCTTCGATAAATGTCAAATGAGGCTAGTACACATAAAAATGCATAAATATATATGTACGTGCACATTCATACATACATACATACATACATACATACATACATACGTACGTACATACATAGAAATTCCCAGCGCTGTCAACTTAGCTCAACTTAACTAAGAACAAATATTTCGTTTTATCCAAATCGAATTTAAATACATACATAATATATATACAAAACTTGTACGCCAGCTTAGTATGTATGTATGTGTGCATATGCATGTGTTAGTGTATGTAAGTTTGTATGAGAGTACGTGTATATATATATATATATATCTATTTACGTACAGCTCGTTGTGTGTCTTGTCACAGCTATCAGCTGAGTGCTGGCTATGACGACAAATTGGTGCGAGAAATGAGAGCAGGCCTAAAATAAGCGGGAGGGAATGAGAGAGGACGCACTTGTTCCATTGTCGAGCATATGTAAGTATGTACGTACTTTAAATATATATATGTATATATGTATGTCGACGTCAAAAAAAAGCTGCTGCGCACGGGTAACGAATACGTAAAAAAAGGAATTAAGAAACGAAAAGCAAAAAAAAAAATAGAAAAATAGAAAACAAAACTTGGGTAATAGAATGTGGGTTCACAAGCATTTTGACGGTGGGGTGGGCAGTCATTGGATTCGGATACATAGTGACTGTATGTGGGAGTGTATGTGTGTGTATATGTATATATATGTGTGCGTGTGTGTGTGTAGGGAGTCTAACAGCTGGGCGAAGCACGAGCAAGAGCACGAGCTCCACTGGCCTACTGAGCGATAACGAAAACGAAATGGAGTCAAATCGACATGGACATTCGGCTCAAAAATTTGTATACTCTAGTACTCAATGCGTTTTGTTATTGTAGTTTTCTAGTTAATATACAATATATATATATATATATATATATATATATATATATACATATATAGTGCATACATAAGTTAATATACATAAATTCATACTAGTATATAGATGAATATTGTAATTTAATAGGAATACCAAAAAAAAAAAAAAATAATAATAATTATAATATCTTTTTGATATTGAGATAAGTGTTTACTGTTACATATCCCAACCAAAAATAATAATAATAAAATAAATATATATATTATTATATATATTTATTCGCATGTACCAATAGAATTGTTATGTTGATTGACGTGGAAGTCGTCGTTGTTTGTACGATGGGCGAGAGTTGGCGAGTTGTGTAATACGATTTAGTTATTACAATTGCTTTTGCTATTGTTCCATGTATTTGTTTATTTTGCTTTCTGTTTTCTGTTTTATTTTTGTTTTCTTTTTTATTTGTATTTTTTTTTCCTTTTATTTTTATTTATTTTTTTCTTTTCAAACGCTCTGTCCCGTTACTTAATTGCAGCGCGCGCTACCAACGCCGTATAAAACGTCCGTAGGGCTTGAAATCGTTGTAGTAACTGAAATGAAACTGAATTGACGCGCGAACGCGAAATTCAGTCAGCCAGCAACAAAACAAATACGCGCTTATACACCCGCACACGCAACGGGAGAGACACACAAACATACACTAACACATTGACATAATTGCATTCGACACGATGTCCGCACAAAGTTCGTATATTTACGAACTAGCATACGAAGCTTTCACGGTGTTCTAAACAGTATTTCCTTTTAATTTCAATTGTGTCGTAGTGTCTCTCACATACTCTCTCTCTCTCTCTCTTTCTTCTCTCTGCACTTTAACTGAGGTATAATTTTTGTTTTTTTTTTTTTTTGCTACAACTAAATTTGTTTTTATCGTCAAAATATTATAGGAAGCTTTTATTGTACTCGCAAGATAGCTTACCCATATATATATATATATATATATTTATATCTATGCTTATGTATGTTTGTATATATGTATATAGATATAAAGAAATTGAAAGCTTATGGTCGTAGTAAAGCATCATAGGACAGCCCCAACATAACGAAGGTTTCTCTCGTCTAGTCGACAATGCTAACTTTCGCAACAACAACCACACATAAACGAAAGTGCATACATAAAAGGACGTAAAACAGTACATAGAAAATAGAAAAAAAAAGAATTCAGAAAATTTCTCAAAAGGGCACGCAACGCACCTAAGTAGTATGTATGTATTCAGTGCATCTCCCGTAGCCCCATTCTTATACAATAATTATTATATGTATTTAAATGGTTTTTTGTAATAAAATTATAAATTCAATTCAATTTTAATTTTATGTGTTATAAAAGCAAGTTTTAAATAAAAATAAAACACATAAAGTTTATAGGGGAAGGTTCATTTATTTATTTATATTCATACATATATATATATATATATTTATTAGGTACATACTAGTACATATAGATACAGATACATAAGTATAAGGAATTACATATATGCATACAAAAATATTTTTTTTTTTTTATATATGAATTGGCTTCGAAGCAATATCTAATATGGTACAATAATTTAATTTTCTAGTCTACAGGAAACAAAAAAAAAATATATGTAGTAGTAGTAGTAGTAGTGTAGGTGTATATATCACAAATATGTATATATTATGTATTTCAATGAAAGCTTTTGAATTTTATTTAAAAAAATAATAATAATTAAAATAAAATATTTAAAAAGGGTCCTCGTATCCATCGAAAGTGTAATAATAAACTTGCTTCAAGTGATATAAATATAATAGACAGAAATGCTCCTGTTTTGATTAAGACTTTAGTTTCGCCTTTTGATTGGGTTCAGACCCAAAACACCTTTGAGAGTTCATAGGGAGTATGTTTTTTTTTGTAGTTTTTTTTTTTTTTTTGTATATAATTGTTAAGATACTTAAATAAAAAAAAAAAGTAGCAGCTTTTATGATTCGTCAATAAATAAAATACACATATACACACATATATATTATTAAGCACATACATATATGCGTCGTTTTTCGGGACTACACAAATAACAAAGGACAATTCTCTATATAAGAAGTGTCAACATGCATATAGACGATAAAAATATGCACAAAAAATCGAAGCACTTAAGTTTAGCCATTTGGGATTATAATTATATATATAGTAGTAAGCAGGAGCTAACCAACAACCAGTCAAAATTCCAATTACACTTCCATTCACATTTAGTCTGTCTGCGACCTCTTAACGTCCTGTTTCGCCGGAACGTTTCTGTTCCCGACTGGTTCCACGTTCAATATACCAATTGTTGTTGCGTTTCTGATCATGCTTATGCCGTGATTGTTCACGATGTTGCATCATACGTTTATGCCACTCACCGCTGCCGCTATCATCACCATTGTCATGATGCTTCTTGCCATGATGCTTATCAAAACGCTCTTTGGACTTATCGAAACGTTCCTTAGAGTGGTCGAAACGTTCTTTAAATTTATCAAAACGATCCTTAAATTTGTCCAAACGCTCCTTGGACTGGTCGAAACGCTCTTTGGATTTGTCGTAACGCTCTTTGGACTTATCGTAATGCTCCTTGGATTTGGAGTGATCCTTTGATACATAGTCGTTGCTCTTGGATCGCTTGTATTCCTTTGAGTTATCCTGGTACTTATAATTATTCGTTTTGTATCTTTCCTTAGACGAATCTGATTTTGATTTGGTATATGCAACAGGCACTGGTCCACGGCCTGTATCTATTGGCGGTGGTTTCGCCTTGCCATCATCATTTGCATGGAAAACTTTTGAAGAACTATCGCTGGCGCTGGCGCTGGCCATTTGATCACCATTGCCACCGAGTGTGCCTAGCCGCTCAGTGACCTTTTCAAAGTTCTGAAAAGCTTGAGATTGCTGCAGCACATCGTTGACCACATTACCAATCTCATCTACAAGAGATTCGGCATGCAGTTTGTTTTCCATACACATGGCAGCGATTTCAACATATTTACCATCTGGACATTTATACGGTCGCTTTAAATCTTCTTTGGTAATTTCGACCGCATCGACAGTGTTTCCATTACCTGGCCAAGCTTTAAATGTTTTCGATTTTCGTCCTTGCGTCTGATACTGGGACTGTCCTTGACCTTGACCATGATTTGCAAAAGAGTTAAGGTAATGCAACTGTTTCGACATAATATCAATTTCAGCACGCATTAAGTTATTTTGCAACTCCAAATCACCCAACCTCTGTTCCAGTTCAGCAACAGGCTTATCTCCACCAAGAACCTTCCACTCTGGATTTTGTAGACGTCCAAGGAACGCTAGCACAGCAAGTGTTGCGCCCACATAGAATATAGCAGTTAAGCCACTATGTACCAATGGCGGTAGACGATAACCAACAAGAGTTGATGATCTAGCCAGTTCGCTTTCAGTACGCACCACAGGTGATGCTTGTGTTTGTGCGTCTGTTGCAACATCCTCAACCATTTCTGTGCGCCTTCGTTTACGCAGCTGCTGTCCCGATGCATTATCAGATAGATTACTAAACGGCAACGGAGGTAGCTCAATCCCAGAATCTAATTTAAAATTCAATTCACTGAGATGTTCGCGCAAATATGGATGAGGTGATATGCGACCGGTACTCTCACAATCGCTGATTATTGAAATGCCATCGGACACGTCTTCTGCCTGGGGATCACTATCCTCGATGAGCTTGCATCTGCAAATTTAAAACAAATAAATATGAAATATCAAACAAACAATCAACATTTTCATACTCAAGTATATATGTACATATATACATACATATATATCCGTATTATTATACTCGATACTTCTCTCATATTTATTTTATGCTTAACTTGACTTACCGATCGTCTGCATGCTCGCTACAATCCTTACTTTGCTCCCCAGCCAAATCCTCACTGCCGCTGCTATCAATAACTTCGACTCTTTCTCCTGGTAAAATAGTCCATGACGATGATGTGCTGATGCGTAGCGATTCTTCATTTAACTGCGACTCTTCTTTGGCATTAATTTTCTTTTTGCTATTGTTGCTATTGTTCTCTTCCATCTTTTATACTATATGTGAATGCTGTGTCTGGGCTGGCGACCTCTTTGTCTGTAGGCAAAGCAAAAGAAGAAAAAAAAAAAACAAAATTCAAATAAAATGCATACAACAACGTTTTATTTTCTCAACGACCTTGAGCCGCAAAGCCTACGCGTAAATGATATTGAGCATAAAATACCCTCACACACTCTTTCTCACTCTTTTCCATTTGCATTCACTATTTACTTAACTGCATCCACATGCAACCATACAACATACATATGTATATGTTCATATTTATATAAAGACACACACATACACACATACACATATACACACATATGAACATTGCGCCTGGGTGTCGCACTGCAGATATGCATAAATTTTTATTTTTACCTGGGAATTTCTAGTGTATTCAACAGATTTGCACATTTCACCACTGTCATTAAAAATTACATTAAACTTTGTTTTATCAAATCAGGTCTTTACTTATACACAAGCGCACACATATTTATACATTAATATATATATTTGTTTTACACTTAAACTTACCTCAGCTCAGTTTCACAAGTAAAAGGAATAAAAAACAATACTCATGTACTATGCGTGTGTGCGTGTGTACGCATACATATGTTAAAAACAATAATAATAATAATAATATTAATATGAGTTCAAATGTTTAGATGTTGTCTTGATAAGAGCAAGACCAACCTTGAATCTTTTAAGACAATTGTTGAGCCACGATTTTATTTACATATATATAAAAATATATATATATATATATATATATACATATATATATATATATATATATATAGTAGTTCCGATAATAACACTCTGCAGTCGCCGTTGAAATATTCTGAACGACGCAATTCGCTTACACAGTTCAACCTTTGTGTAGGTACTACATATGCACATAGATACAAACAAGCATATATGTACATATGTGTTGTCTTCAATTCGATAACGATAGTATTAAAAGTCGATAAATATCACGTTTGTCTTATCTTTTTTTTGATTCAGTATTTTAAATCTGAGCAAGCATCTTTGAATGTGACCAGTTGCAAAAAATACTAGATATACCAATATGCGGCAAATTAAAATTCGCGCGCAAATTTGAAATCAACGAAATTTTCTTTGAAATTTGTTTTGCGGCTTAAAGTTGATATGAAAATTTAAATATTTTATAGGAAAAAATTGTGTATATGGAAATTTGTTTCAAAAAATATAAACTTACTTTATAAAGATTTCTCCATTATGCGTCGCACCTCTCCGGCTTCAGAGCTGCAATCCCAATCTGATGTGTTACGGGTTATTTGCGGCCGGTTGTTGTTGGTGTTGTATCGAGGTGCCGGCACAACTGTTGCATATTGCTGACCATTGGCCATTACGTAATTGTGGGGCAGATGCATTCTAGGTGCTGGAATTGGATACATTCGTTCGCCGGCACGATGCGGACTTTTCGGTTGGGTTAGTTGATTTAGTTGATTTTGCTGCAGACGCTGATGCTGGGGTGTCCAGTATATCTGACTTGCCTGTTGTCCGGCACGATCGAGTATAAGAGGCGTAGCTCTGCCATTCTGTATATGTTGTAGCTGTTGCAGCTGTTGCATTTGCTGTTGCATCTGTTGCTGCATCTGCTTTTGTTGCAACTGCTTTTGCTGCATTTGATGCTGTTGTTGTGCCAATGCAAGTTCATCCATGCGCACGTATCCCTGGGGACTACCACGTATGAATTGAGGCTGCATATAGAGACTGCTGCTATGATAGTCAATCAATTTGGCTGCCTGAATGCCATCCTCCGTTTGAATAAGCACATATTCCGTTGGGGTCAGCGTCAGCAGTGACTGATCGGGCAGGGAACGTTGTGGCAACTGTTGGTTGGATAAATACTGTTCGGAATCATTGGACATTATGCTGCTGCGTTTGTTAACGTGCGCATAAATGGGCGACGCTGAGCTGGGTCCATTGGCAACGGACACAAAGCTTGATCGTGGTAAACTTTGCACCCGCAACGGCACCTGGGGGCGGGCACTTAGCTGAGATGCGGGTCTCTTGTGTGTCTCAACAGAAGCATATGATACGGGTGAGATGTCAGCGCAGCTATTATTATTAATGTTATTATTTTGCCGCTCATAGATAGGTTGCATCTTGGTAGTGGGCAGTGGCGTACGGTTAATGGATTTGCGGCAAAACTCTTTTACCCTTTCCAAAATCTCTTCGCGCGTAAGCAGACCGCCTATGCGTCGGGAACTATTTGAATCCTTTCGCCTCATAATGACCGGAGTTTCATTTTCGCTTTCGTAACCGCGTCGCGTTGTTTGACTGTTGGGTGTTATCATTTCATCCAGGACGCTCTGACAGCGTGGTGGCGGTAACTGTTGACTCATTGATAACCCTGTCACAGTGGGCATTGTTGTCGGTGCTGGCACCACGGCCGGCACAGGTACCGGTGAAGTTCCATTCATATTGTTAGGCACTGGCGCAATTGGATTACCATCAACAATCATTACCTGCCGGTTCCGTCCACTGACACCGGAGAACGTGTTGCGCTGCATTGAACCACGCACAAAGTAAGGAGCCGGCACAGCGTTTATCCCTTGATTGGATTGCAGATGCTCGTAAATATTCTCTTCGCTTAGCTGCTGAGGATGATGCTTCTGTTGCTGGAGCTGCTGCTGCTGTTGTTGGATCTGCTGTTGCTGGATCTGCTGCTGTTGCTGGATCTGCTGCTGCTGTTGCTGGAGATGATACTGCTGTTGCTGAAGTTGCTGCTGTTGCTGGAGTTGCTGCTGTTGTTGCAGGGGAACCTGCTGCTGTTGATGAAGCACTTTGTTGTACATCTGACGATCGGTTACCTCCTTAATAGCTCGCAGTTGCTCCCATTCGTTTTGACTTGCTCCATTTGGCGGTTGATTCTCCGATGCCTTTCTGACCGGTGTCGATGTGGCAATAGGATAATTCATGCGTTCATCATTGGATATAGATGATGCCATGGAACGTCGTTGTCCCACACTCTCTAGTCGACTCATCGTCCTTTGGCTATTTGCCTTGATTTGATTGCGATCCATGGATGCCGATCTATTGAAACGATTAGGATTGCTCTCGGCTGAAACCCGTCTTGGTATTAGACTCTGACGCTCTATGCTGCGTTGAAATGCAGTAGGCTCAGTATGCTTTCCATCTGCGGCCTGCTGTTTCCAGTTACCATTGACTGGCACCATAGTTCTTTCACTTGGTTTTGGCCCTGTCTGTCGCACGTTTCCATTGCTCAAGTCGCTCGATCTTGTACCCAAACGCTGATTGCCACCGCGAGGAATTTCGTTTTCTGTACCACTTTCTGCTACTGTTCCTTCATGATTGGGAGATTTCAATATGCCGTTTTGTTGGCGTCCACTATTTTGACCCTCCAGCAGTATGCGACGCATCTCTGCAGTTGTATTATATCGTCTATTGTCATCGTTGTCGCCGTACACCGTACGCGGCAAGGGTAGTATACCCTTGGGCGTTGTTTTACGTCTCGTTGCAAATAAGCTGTTGGAGAGACGCTGTAGCACCGATAGCTTCTTTGTGTTGCTTTTGCGCAGAGCTGCAAGGGATTCAGCGACTTGTTGACGTCGCTCCTCAGCTGTTTGGAATGTGCTCGAACGCGTGGGTGTTGGTGTCGATTTTGGTGTGGTCGTTGGTGTTGGGCTATTGATATCACGCTTGGGCATCAGTGTTAATCCTTTACGTTCCAAATATGCTTGAAACTCTTCTGAGCTGATGGTGTTTGTAAAGGTGCTCATTTTTGGACAGGAAACGTCCGGGCTATCCGCTGACGATTCACGGTTAGTGGTCATTGTTTCGTTTACGTTTTGCTCTGTGTCAGCTTGAACTTCGTCAGGACTTTGTTGGTTTAGCTCGTCACTGGACTCGCTTTTAGTTAGTGGTCCGTCTATCTCGTCTAGATCATCATCGGAGCTTATTTGCAGCTTTTTGACACGTTCATCAAACTTTTTGGCATTTTTTGTCACCTCGGCGGGATTAAATAAATCACCATTAGTATCGGTGCCAGTACGAATCTTAATATTAGCCAATTCCGGATAATTTGGTTTCGAGCACTTTTTAAAAGTTTGTATCTTCGGTTTGTTAGCCTCTTGATTCTTAACAAGCTTCGTTTGCGTTTTGGGCTCCGATTTAAGCCGATTCGCTGAATGCGAGTTTAATGTTTGTTTCCTCTTCGGTATTTTACCAGCAATATCCCTCAGTTCCTCAAACTTAAGACGTGCAAGCACCGTTGGATCATATACAAAATAAGGATCTGGATTCTTAATATATGTTTTAACATATTTCGATTGTTTAAGTACTTCCTCAGTGGTTATGTAATCATCAGCACCCAAATTATCTTTATTGGCATTATTATTATTATTGTTGATGTTGTTGTTGTTGGTTTTGCGAGAATTCGCTACATTCTTTTGTTGTTCACGTTCCTTATCCTTTTCCCTTTCCTTCTCCTTTTCCTTTTCTTTCTCCTTTTCCTTTTCCTTTTCTTTCTCCCGCTCCCTTTCACGTAACTGCTGTGTTACCGTTTTCCGTACACTCAATGTGGAACGTTTGGTAGGCACTGGAGGTGGAGTCTTCTTATCCTTACCGTTTATGTGACCATTCTTGAAAGGATTCTGTTGATCAACAATCGGTTCACCCGTTGTAAATTTACGTATATTTTCATCATTTGGATTGAATGTCACACACTTTTTTGCCTTTATGATTTCCTTCTCTTCAACTGGCTTCTCCACACTAACATCACTAGTTATTATAATTTCCGGATTACCCTCCTCAAATGGTTCTATTATTTTTAATGTTTCATCATCTATGAAATTTGTATAGATCTTTTTGGTATCCAATATGCTGGCATCAACTATATCCTGTATAACCTCTGGGGTTTCATTTAGAGTACCAATTGTTTGGATATTCCTTTCGTTGGTGATCGTCTCAGACATGTTTTTCTAGCAGCAATAACAAGGGAGGACAGGGGGGAGGAGTACAGAGGGTTTTGGAGTGGAAGAAAACTGGAAAATACTTTTGTATATCCGCCCACCATTGAGATTGTTGTTCTTGCCTTAAAACTATGCAAAAGAAATCTAAAAAAAAAAGAGAGACAAAAAAATTTAAGAAAAAAATAACAAGAAAAACAGATTTTTAAATTCAATACAAAAGAAAATTTCAATAAAAAAAATTTTTGAAAAATATATTTTATTTTTTATTACTTACTGGGAAAATGGATTTTCTTTATGCGCTGTGACGCTGAGCTATAAACGCTTTTCAATTCCCAAAAGTATAAGGAATTTTTCTGCAATTAAACAAATATACAAGGAAAATTAACATAAATAAATCTATATACTCGGATATACTATAAAAAAAAATTTTCCTACGAAATCTTACAGCTGAGAGAATTTTCTTACAATTTTTCCAAACGAGGAAAAAAAAACCAATATGAAATTCAGGTAAGAAAATGTGTTACAAAAACATATTAAAAATGTTTGTGCAAATTTTTCTTCTTTCTTTTCTTTTCATTTTTCATTTTCCTGTTATGTTCATGCCATTTTCATAATCTATAGACCTTAAACGCAGCTGGCCGGATTTTCTTTAAAAAAAAAAAACCAAAAAAAAAGATAAAAACAAAAACAGGAAATTTTAATATATTTTTTTTTGATTTTATATTTAAATTCATTAAAAACTGAAGATTTTATAAATCATTTTTTTTTTTGATTATTCTACAGTTTGATTTTATGCATATACAGCGCTGTCTAGCATAATAATGTCACTTGATTTAATTTGCTCAAAACTAATTTGTAGCAATATCAATTGCATTTTTTTTTATGTAGTAGTAAATAGATATATATATATATATATATATAATTTTGTTTTATAGTGTGCAATTTGTTGTATGTGGGTCACTTGATAGCTAATCTTTTGGTGTACCTTTTGTGGGCTAATGAAATGCGCACATGGTTACCCATTGAGTGTTGCCATATGGCGGCAAGCCATCCAAGCAATATAAGCCTTTCATAGTAGTAAGACTGAAATGAAATCAATATATTTCACCCATATATTTTCTAGCTGACAATAGTGGAAAAAGTGACCCCATGCTATTGAGGGTGTTGTTAAATGATCAAATAGGCAAGAGGGGGTATGGTTAATAGAGGGGTGTAGAGGGTAAAGTTGGAGAGGGTTATAGATCTATAGAGCAGCTGTTAACCGGTTGGCAGCATTTCTAAATGTTTTGCATACAATTTGCATGCTTATCTGACCGACTTTTATCAATATACACACATATATATATATATATATATATATATATGCATACATATATATATATTGTATAAATTTTTTTTGTTGTTTTTTTAGTTAAATATCTAGTGCACCTTGATACGAGTAGCTGCGCATTTAGTGTATGCATCATAAAATCAACATTCGTTTGCAAATTAAGATCTAGCCACAAAATCTTGCATAGAAAAGCTGGTGTTAATCTCTAACAGATATATACAATATGTATATATATATATATATATATATATATGTAGACTAGTTGCTGCAGGTGTTGTTTATATATATATAAAATTTAATATATATGTATATATGTACACACATAAAAGTCGTCTGGAAAAACATTGTGAAATCACATAAAAATGCCAACCCTTAGTTAATTTTTTTCACTTGAGTCAAACGAAAAATGGTACAAATATTAGCGGGGGGTCACCATTTACCACCCACCCTTACCGCACCAAAAGCCACCCCTGACTTTGCAATTTACCATTAACTAACATCCCCCAAAAACATATAAAAACACAAAAACAAATATTAAGAAAAGGAAAACTGAACCATATGAACTTTTCCTAGACTTAAACTGCAATTGTTCTGTAAATGTTTTCTCTAATTTTTTTGCTATTTGCATTTTGCTTTATGAACAGTATGTTCAGCTTTACCTATACTTATGAACATATATACATATACGTATATATATCTATATATGCATATCTCGTAAATTGATATTGAGCTAATTTCTCTTTCGCCGCTTTCTTGACTTCTGTCCTAGAATCATTAAGGCTTTTGTGGTTATGGTTATTGGATCATAAAAATTATACATAAAAATAATTGTAATTAACTAAAGTGCTTTGCATGTAGCTGTTATTTTATTTCAAATAATTATTATTTATTTACCAATTATTATATTATATTATATAATTTGCTTAATAAATTTAAATGGTTGCAACTTTTTAAGTGCATAATAAATATTTATTTATGTCTTTTTAATTTTATGCATTTTATGAAAAATATTAAAAAAAAATAAGATATAAAATAATAAACAGTAACAAATATTTTCTAAAATTTAAATTAATTGCTTATAAAAAAATATATAGCTAAAAAAAATATTTATTTAATTTTTTAACTAAAATAAAGCTGCTACAACTTCAAGTCTAGAAAGAAAGAATTGCACCAAAAATGTAAAAAATTTAATAAAAATTAAAACAAAAAAGAAACAAATAAAAAAAATATAATTAAAAAGAAAAGTTGTTTAAAAATTAATACAATTATTATTGTTGTTATTATTGAAAAAATATATTTAATTATATATACCTTAAAAAATATCTGTTTAATCTGTTAACTAAAATCGAGCTGCTACAACCTTAAATAAAGAAAAAATTGCACTAAAAATCTAAAGAAATTTATTATAAAAAAAAATGTTTTAAAAAATTATAAATAAAAAGAAAAATTGCTTAAAATAAATACAAAAATTTGTTGCTTATAAGTAAATAAATAAATATATATATTTTTATATTTATCTTTTAAAAAATCTGTTTAATCTGTTAACTAAAATCGAGTTAGTACAAGTTTTACTCAGAAAATAAACGCATTAAGAAGCTACAAAAAAAAAAAGATTTATAAAAAACAATTTGTATCTTAAGTACAGTTTTTTTTTGTTTTTGTTTTAAACCTTTTTCAAGTTTTTTATTTTTTGTGTACTTTTTTCTGTTTATTTCTCTCTCTCTCTCTCTCTGTCTCTTTCTCCTTTACTCTTTTGAGCCAAATGATTTAGTGATATTTTGAACAAGATTTTGGCGCATGAAGCGGCGCCGCAAAGTCAATGGCATTTTACACAAAGCGCTTTGAAAGAGATTAATGCGTCATCTTGCAGATAAGTTACAGAGACTTATGTATATATATATATATATATATATAAACATAATATATATGTATATCTAGATATGTATATTACATTATGCCAAGACAATGTGCAGGACAAAGGCTTGCCAAGAATTCAAATAAGGAAGAGAATCCATTGAGTAACCAGACATATTTTATCGATTGTTTCTTAATGCAGCAGCTTGCACACTTGTCAACACTAGTATGTGTGCCTATGTGTGTGTGTGTATGTGTGGGTGTGTAGATTTTGTATGTCTGCCTGTTGTCTGGCTATATCCATGTATGGATAAACATGTTTCTTACGCTAATCATTTGTTTATATATTGCAAATGCCCAAAATAAAAAACCAAAAAAAAAAAAAATAAATAAAATAAAAAACTCCAGCTGTTTGGCTTATGAAATACCTACAAAAATTTTTGAGTAGCTATTGGCCCAGCTCTAACAAGCCGTCAGCTCTCTTCAGTTTATCGTAGCAACTCTTGTAATTAAACGATCCCAATGTAAACACAGAAAAACAAAAACAAAAAGAAAAATAAAAACAAAAAAAAAAAGCTAAGGGAATGTGTAAAAACAACAAAACACACGCCAAACAGCCCAACTGATGACTGACATTGACGATAAATGAACAGTCGACCTCAATAAAGGCAAACACATGCCCCGTGCAATCCGTTAACAGCGACAATCATACTACAACTGTACAATACAAATATATATATATATATATATATATATATATTTATATATATACACTTATCTACCTAGACTTGGCAATTTCATATGTTTCCATCAGTCATTTGCAAGCCTTATAGACAACAACCTTGCCATAGCATTAAGTTGTCCATAAAACTTCATCTACATAAAGCTAAACCTATCCGATCAATAATTATTATATCTATCCATATATATATATATATATATATGTATATATATGTATGTACATAACTAAGGCAAATCCCGTTTCGTTTAAGCTATTAATGTTGCAATTCTAAATGCTTTTAGCACTATTTCAAACAACACAAACAAAGCACAAAGAAACTTGCACCGCAGATACTCTCTATAAACTTGCCTTTCAAGGTGCAACATTATGCAATAGTCTTGAAAATTTGCAACAAATCTACTAGCGTATACCATATAGTCTATATATGCTATATTTATTATATATATACATAGTTTATATGCAATTTATGTAGCTTTAAACTTGTGCGGAATTCTTGCTTTAGAACATTAAAAACATTTATTAAGTTTCATATGAAAAATGTTTAAAATTTGCTACAAATATGCCTAAAATGTATATAAATACATATATATATATATTTTTATTAACAATATTCTATATACTATATAGTATTTATAGACTTTAACTTTAAGTTTAATTTCTTTGTCTTATCACGCACAATTATGACTTATGCGTTCATTGCTTTGTTTGCAGTCAAAAACTTGCACGTTCTTTTTGTGCCATATTGCGCACACTTGCAGGGTATATTTAAAAATTCTACATCTACAAATGAGTATATACATATGTTTATATGTTTTATGTCATATATTAATATATAATTTATCTGCTTTTATTTGGATTTAACTTGATTAAATGAAATTGTATTTAATTATTTTTGTTTATAATGAAAACTTGCTTGATTTTTTCAATTAAAAATTTTTTAAATTTTTCAAGGTATATAGCAGAGGTATAAGCTGGCAGTCGTGCATACCCATTAGAGTAAGTTATGTTTTTCTTATTTAATGGTTACAGGGTATAATTAGTTATGTATCTAATAGCAGATCGTAAGTCTTCTTTGCGCTCTAACTCTGAGAAATTGCTGAAATGAACTTAAGAGTCAAGCGGCACATTTCGAAAACTGGTTTCCTTTTCCTCAAAAAAAGAAAAAAAAGCATAAAAAAAACGTTAGTTGAGATTCCCCCCATTAAAATGTTTTTTTTTTTTGTATTTTTCTTTTCATTTTTTTTTTTTTTATATACTCTTATGAGTACTTGGAGTTAACGTTAACCAAGCCAAAAGCAAGGCCAAGATTTACTGGGAAGTTGTTATGGAAGTGTTAAGCAGTAAGTAAAGCACTTTTGGTAAATGCTGATTGAATAACGTTGAATAAGATTGAATAACTTTGAGTGCGAAATTGTGAATACGAATTGAAGTTAGAATATTTAATATATACTTTTTTTTCCCTTTTCCTTTTCCTTTTCTTATTCTTCATACTTCAGTTTTATGTTAGAACCTCGTGACTCGACATCGAATTGAAATTGAAATTAAAATTGAAATAGGAATAGGAATAGGAATAGGAATTGGAATTGGAATTGGAATAGGTTTTGGTATACGTATTGTTAGTACGCCTAAATACTATATATGTATATATATATATATGTATGTATGTATGTATATGTGTATGTATTGGAGAGTATCTGTAGTACGCACGCACAATAAATTGCGCAACACGAACTCATTTAGGTTGATACACTGAAGTATCTGTATCTCCGGTTGCTTGTTATAATATCTTCAACTGCCCCTTTTCGAGTACTATCTCTCTATGCCTCCTGCCTCCCCTATCGCCGCTCACTCTTTTACTATGCCTATGTGTATCTGTTTTTGTGTTTGTTTAGCTCTTACACTGTTTAACTTTGATCTCTGTACTCATTACCAGAGAGCTCCCAAGCAGCTCAAGTGTTTGTTTTTATTTATGATCATGAAAAAAGAGGCCCAAGTTTTTTTTCTTTTTTTTTTTTTTTAAGTGAACTTCATAGTATATTCCTCCATATATGATCTTTGATTTTTGTATTATTATTATTATTATTATTATTATAGTTTATAATGATATGCATATGTCTCTTAGCCTTGACAATTTCGCTCTGCTCTATGGCAATCAGTGCTTGCATTCAAGCAAATCTTTACATCATTTCTAAGTTCAAAATAGTTCATCAACTGACCTTATTATTATGAAATTAAGCAAATCAATTGCAATCAATTGCAGGGCATTTCAACTTCAGTTGTAAGACAGAAATTGGTATATATGTATGTATCGACAATTTGTTATCGATTAATTGCTGAAAGATGAAGCCGACGCAAGTATTTGCCCCTCCAATTTGACCCAAAAAACAAGTGAAGATTTTTATGTCCGTTTTACGTCTGCTACGTTTGCGTTTGTAATACAGTAAAACCTGGCTAACATAAAAAATAAAACACACACTTCATGTAATTTGAACTTTAAGACGACGTTAAGTATTGTATGAAATCATTCAATGTAATGTGAGTTTAAACTTTAAACACTTCAAGTAATTCGATACTTCCATAAACAAATTGCAATTTGTAAATGGCAAATGCAAATGCAATTAGTAAGCAACATAAATGAGTGTGTATAAGTGTGTGTGTGTGTACAGTAAAGACACGCTGGCTGCAATACAAAACTGTAATTTAAACTTGACGTATAAATATATATATATATATATATATATAATACAATTTGTTTAGGTAAAGCGATTTTATTGTCTGATTCTCATAGAATTGAAAAAAATTGCATTTGATAGTAAATTTTATTTATTTATTTTTTTTCTTTCTTAAAATTAAACTTGTAGCTTACTTCCAGGCAATTGCAATCAATTAAAACTAATTTTCAACATACATAAAAAATGTTTATTTAATTGCTTTTCCCACCAACAAAAGTTTTTCATTTGAACTTTCTAAACAAAAATCTTTAACCCAAAATCGAATGAAATCAAATGAAAAATTTCATGGGAAGCTACAAAAAAAAAAAAATAAATTTTTTTAGCTTCAATCTCTCACTAACAAGTATCGATAATTTGGCTCATCTTTCAACATTCAAAACGATGCCAAATTATCGATACTTGTTAGTGAGAGATTGAAGCTAAAAAAATTTATTTTTTTTTTTTTGTAGCTTCCCATGAAATTTTTCATTTGATTTCATTCGATTTTGGGTTAAAGATTTTTGTTTAGAAAGTTCAAATGAAAAACTTTTGTTGGTGGGAAAAGCAATTAAATAAACATTTTTTATCGAAATGTGCCGCTTGACTCTTAAGTTCATATATATATATATATATATATAGATAGATATAATAATATTTTATTTATTTTTTTTTTTTTGGTTTTTTATTTTGGGCATTTGCAATATATAAACAAATGATTAGCGTAAGAAACATGTTTATCCATACATGGATATAGCCAGACAACAGGCAGACATACAAAATCTACACACCCACACATACACACACACACATAGGCACACATACTAGTGTTGACAAGTGTGCAAGCTGCTGCATTAAGAAACAATCGATAAAATATGTCTGGTTACTCAATGGATTCTCTTCCTTATTTGAATTCTTGGCAAGCCTTTGTCCTGCACATTGTCTTGGCATAATGTAATATACATATCTAGATATACATATATATTATGTTTATATATATATATATATATATATACATAAGTCTCTGTAACTTATCTGCAAGATGACGCATTAATCTCTTTCAAAGCGCTTTGTGTAAAATGCCATTGACTTTGCGGCGCCGCTTCATGCGCCAAAATCTTGTTCAAAATATCACTAAATCATTTGGCTCAAAAGAGTAAAGGAGAAAGAGACAGAGAGAGAGAGAGAGAGAAATAAACAGAAAAAAGTACACAAAAAATAAAAAACTTGAAAAAGGTTTAAAACAAAAACAAAAAAAAACTGTACTTAAGATACAAATTGTTTTTTATAAATCTTTTTTTTTTTGTAGCTTCTTAATGCGTTTATTTTCTGAGTAAAACTTGTACTAACTCGATTTTAGTTAACAGATTAAACAGATTTTTTAAAAGATAAATATAAAAATATATATATTTATTTATTTACTTATAAGCAACAAATTTTTGTATTTATTTTAAGCAATTTTTCTTTTTATTTATAATTTTTTAAAACATTTTTTTTTATAATAAATTTCTTTAGATTTTTAGTGCAATTTTTTCTTTATTTAAGGTTGTAGCAGCTCGATTTTAGTTAACAGATTAAACAGATATTTTTTAAGGTATATATAATTAAATATATTTTTTCAATAATAACAACAATAATAATTGTATTAATTTTTAAACAACTTTTCTTTTTAATTATATTTTTTTTATTTGTTTCTTTTTTGTTTTAATTTTTATTAAATTTTTTACATTTTTGGTGCAATTCTTTCTTTCTAGACTTGAAGTTGTAGCAGCTTTATTTTAGTTAAAAAATTAAATAAATATTTTTTTTAGCTATATATTTTTTTATAAGCAATTAATTTAAATTTTAGAAAATATTTGTTACTGTTTATTATTTTATATCTTATTTTTTTTTAATATTTTTCATAAAATGCATAAAATTAAAAAGACATAAATAAATATTTATTATGCACTTAAAAAGTTGCAACCATTTAAATTTATTAAGCAAATTATATAATATAATATAATAATTGGTAAATAAATAATAATTATTTGAAATAAAATAACAGCTACATGCAAAGCACTTTAGTTAATTACAATTATTTTTATGTATAATTTTTATGATCCAATAACCATAACCACAAAAGCCTTAATGATTCTAGGACAGAAGTCAAGAAAGCGGCGAAAGAGAAATTAGCTCAATATCAATTTACGAGATATGCATATATAGATATATATACGTATATGTATATATGTTCATAAGTATAGGTAAAGCTGAACATACTGTTCATAAAGCAAAATGCAAACAGCAAAAAAATTAGAGAAAACATTTACAGAACAATTGCAGTTTAAGTCTAGGAAAAGTTCATATGGTTCAGTTTTCCTTTTCTTAATATTTGTTTTTGTGTTTTTATATGTTTTTGGGGGATGTTAGTTAATGGTAAATTGCAAAGTCAGGGGTGGCTTTTGGTGCGGTAAGGGTGGGTGGTAAATGGTGACCCCCCGCTAATATTTGTACCATTTTTCGTTTGACTCAAGTGAAAAAAATTAACTAAGGGTTGGCATTTTTATGTGATTTCACAATGTTTTTCCAGACGACTTTTATGTGTGTACATATATACATATATATTAAATTTTATATATATATAAACAACACCTGCAGCAACTAGTCTACATATATATATATATATATATATATATACATATTGTATATATCTGTTAGAGATTAACACCAGCTTTTCTATGCAAGATTTTGTGGCTAGATCTTAATTTGCAAACGAATGTTGATTTTATGATGCATACACTAAATGCGCAGCTACTCGTATCAAGGTGCACTAGATATTTAACTAAAAAAACAACAAAAAAAATTTATACAATATATATATATATGTATGCATATATATATATATATATGTATATATGTGTGTGTATATAGATAAAAGTCGGTCAGATAAGCATGCAAATTGTATGCAAAACATTTAGAAATGCTGCCAACCGGTTAACAGCTGCTCTATAGATCTATAACCCTCTCCAACTTTACCCTCTACACCCCTCTATTAACCATACCCCCTCTTGCC
This sequence comes from Zygothrica quintamaculata, assembly GCA_037044455.1. Classification (NCBI taxonomy): domain Eukaryota; kingdom Metazoa; phylum Arthropoda; class Insecta; order Diptera; family Drosophilidae; genus Zygothrica; species Zygothrica quintamaculata. The sequence goes on from JBAMBS010001277.1 coordinate 35,395, forward strand.
TATTTGATCATTTAACAACACCCTCAATAGCATGGGGTCACTTTTTCCACTATTGTCAGCTAGAAAATATATGGGTGAAATATATTGATTTCATTTCAGTCTTACTACTATGAAAGGCTTATATTGCTTGGATGGCTTGCCGCCATATGGCAACACTCAATGGGTAACCATGTGCGCATTTCATTAGCCCACAAAAGGTACACCAAAAGATTAGCTATCAAGTGACCCACATACAACAAATTGCACACTATAAAACAAAATTATATATATATATATATATATATCTATTTACTACTACATAAAAAAAAATGCAATTGATATTGCTACAAATTAGTTTTGAGCAAATTAAATCAAGTGACATTATTATGCTAGACAGCGCTGTATATGCATAAAATCAAACTGTAGAATAATCAAAAAAAAAAATGATTTATAAAATCTTCAGTTTTTAATGAATTTAAATATAAAATCAAAAAAAAATATATTAAAATTTCCTGTTTTTGTTTTTATCTTTTTTTTTGGTTTTTTTTTTTTAAAGAAAATCCGGCCAGCTGCGTTTAAGGTCTATAGATTATGAAAATGGCATGAACATAACAGGAAAATGAAAAATGAAAAGAAAAGAAAGAAGAAAAATTTGCACAAACATTTTTAATATGTTTTTGTAACACATTTTCTTACCTGAATTTCATATTGGTTTTTTTTTCCTCGTTTGGAAAAATTGTAAGAAAATTCTCTCAGCTGTAAGATTTCGTAGGAAAATTTTTTTTTATAGTATATCCGAGTATATAGATTTATTTATGTTAATTTTCCTTGTATATTTGTTTAATTGCAGAAAAATTCCTTATACTTTTGGGAATTGAAAAGCGTTTATAGCTCAGCGTCACAGCGCATAAAGAAAATCCATTTTCCCAGTAAGTAATAAAAAATAAAATATATTTTTCAAAAATTTTTTTTATTGAAATTTTCTTTTGTATTGAATTTAAAAATCTGTTTTTCTTGTTATTTTTTTCTTAAATTTTTTTTGTCTCTCATTTTTTTTAGATTTCTTTTGCATAGTTTTAAGGCAAGAACAACAATCTCAATGGTGGGCGGATATACAAAAGTATTTTCCAGTTTTCTTCCACTCCAAAACCCTCTGTACTCCTCCCCCCTGTCCTCCCTTGTTATTGCTGCTAGAAAAACATGTCTGAGACGATCACCAACGAAAGGAATATCCAAACAATTGGTACTCTAAATGAAACCTCAGAGGCTATACAGGATATAGTTGATGCCAGCATATTGGATACCAAAAAGATCTATACAAATTTCATAGATGATGAAACATTAAAAATAATAGAACCATTTGAGGAGGGTAATCCGGAAATTATAATAACTAGTGATGTTAGTGTGGAGAAGCCAGTTGAAGAGAAGGAAATCATAAAGGCAAAAAAGTGTGTGACATTCAATCCAAATGATGAAAATATACGTAAATTTACAACGGGTGAACCGATTGTTGATCAACAGAATCCTTTCAAGAATGGTCACATAAACGGTAAGGATAAGAAGACTCCACCTCCAGTGCCTACCAAACGTTCCACATTGAGTGTACGGAAAACGGTAACACAGCAGTTACGTGAAAGGGAGCGGGAGAAAGAAAAGGAAAAGGAAAAGGAGAAAGAAAAGGAAAAGGAGAAGGAAAGGGAAAAGGATAAGGAACGTGAACAACAAAAGAATGTAACGAATTCTCGCAAAACCAACAACAACAACATCAACAATAATAATAATAATGCCAATAAAGATAATTTGGGTGCTGATGATTACATAACCACTGAGGAAGTACTTAAACAATCGAAATATGTTAAAACATATATTAAGAATCCAGATCCTTATTTTGTATATGATCCAACGGTGCTTGCACGTCTTAAGTTTGAGGAACTGAGGGATATTGCTGGTAAAATACCGAAGAGGAAACAAACATTAAACTCGCATTCAGCGAATCGGCTTAAATCGGAGCCCAAAACGCAAACGAAGCTTGTTAAGAATCAAGAGGCTAACAAACCGAAGATACAAACTTTTAAAAAGTGCTCGAAACCAAATTATCCGGAATTGGCTAATATTAAGATTCGTACTGGCACCGATACTAATGGTGATTTATTTAATCCCGCCGAGGTGACAAAAAATGCCAAAAAGTTTGATGAACGTGTCAAAAAGCTGCAAATAAGCTCCGATGATGATCTAGACGAGATAGACGGACCACTAACTAAAAGCGAGTCCAGTGACGAGCTAAACCAACAAAGTCCTGACGAAGTTCAAGCTGACACAGAGCAAAACGTAAACGAAACAATGACCACTAACCGTGAATCCTCAGCGGATAGCCCGGACGTTTCCTGTCCAAAAATGAGCACCTTTACAAACACCATCAGCTCGGAAGAGTTTCAAGCATATTTGGAACGTAAAGGATTAACACTGATGCCCAAGCGTGATATCAATAGCCCAACACCAACGACCACACCAAAATCGACACCAACACCCACGCGTTCGAGCACATTCCAAACAGCTGAGGAGCGACGTCAACAAGTCGCTGAATCCCTTGCAGCTCTGCGCAAAAGCAACACAAAGAAGCTATCGGTGCTACAGCGTCTCTCCAACAGCTTATTTGCAACGAGACGTAAAACAACGCCCAAGGGTACACTACCCTTGCCGCGTACGGTGTACGGCGACAACGATGACAATAGACGATATAATACAACTGCAGAGATGCGTCGCATACTGCTGGAGGGTCAAAATAGTGGACGCCAACAAAACGGCATATTGAAATCTCCCAATCATGAAGGAACAGTAGCAGAAAGTGGTACAGAAAACGAAATTCCTCGCGGTGGCAATCAGCGTTTGGGTACAAGATCGAGCGACTTGAGCAATGGAAACGTGCGACAGACAGGGCCAAAACCAAGTGAAAGAACTATGGTGCCAGTCAATGGTAACTGGAAACAGCAGGCCGCAGATGGAAAGCATACTGAGCCTACTGCATTTCAACGCAGCATAGAGCGTCAGAGTCTAATACCAAGACGGGTTTCAGCCGAGGAGCAATCCTAATCGTTTCAATAGATCGTCATCCATGGATCGCAATCAAATCAAGGCAAATAGCCAAAGGACGATGAGTCGACTAGAGAGTGTGGGACAACGACGTTCCATGGCATCATCTATATCCAATGATGAACGCATGAATTATCCTATTGCCACATCGACACCGGTCAGAAAGGCATCGGAGAATCAACCGCCAAATGAAGCAAGTCAAAACGAATGGGAGCAACTGCGAGCTATTAAGGAGGTAACCGATCGTCAGATGTACAACAAAGTGCTTCATCAACAGCAGCAGGTTCCCCTGCAACAACAGCAGCAACTCCAGCAACAGCAGCAACTTCAGCAACAGCAGTATCATCTCCAGCAACAGCAGCAGCAGATCCAGCAACAGCAGCAGATCCAGCAACAGCAGATCCAACAACAGCAGCAGCAGCTCCAGCAACAGAAGCATCATCCTCAGCAGCTAAGCGAAGAGAACATTTACGAGCATCTGCAATCCAATCAAGGGATAAACGCTGTGCCGGCTCCTTACTTTGTGCGTGGTTCAATGCAGCGCAACACGTTCTCCGGTGTCAGTGGACGGAACCGGCAGGTAATGATTGTTGATGGTAATCCAATTGCGCCAGTGCCTAACAATATGAATGGAACTTCACCGGTACCTATGCCGGCCGTGGTGCCAGCACCGACAACAATGCCCACTGTGACAGGGTTATCAATGAGTCAACAGTTACCGCCACCACGCTGTCAGAGCGTCCTGGATGAAATGATAACACCCAACAGTCAGACAACGCGACGCGGTTACGAAAGCGAAAATGAAACTCCGGTCATTATGAGGCGAAAGGATTCAAATAGTTCCCGACGCATAGGCGGTCTGCTTACGCGCGAAGAGATTTTGGAAAGGGTAAAAGAGTTTTGCCGCAAATCCATTAACCGTACGCCACTGCCCACTACCAAGATGCAACCTATCTATGAGCGGCAAAATAATAACATTAATAATAATAGCTGCGCTGACATCTCACCCGTATCATATGCTTCTGTTGAGACACACAAGAGACCCGCATCTCAGCTAAGTGCCCGCCCCCAGGTGCCGTTGCGGGTGCAAAGTTTACCACGATCAAGCTTTGTGTCCGTTGCCAATGGACCCAGCTCAGCGTCGCCCATTTATGCGCACGTTAACAAACGCAGCAGCATAATGTCCAATGATTCCGAACAGTATTTATCCAACCAACAGTTGCCACAACGTTCCCTGCCCGATCAGTCACTGCTGACGCTGACCCCAACGGAATATGTGCTTATCCAAACGGAGGATGGCATTCAGGCAGCCAAATTGATTGACTATCATAGCAGCAGTCTCTATATGCAGCCTCAATTCATACGTGGTAGTCCCCAGGGATACGTGCGCATGGATGAACTTGCATTGGCACAACAACAGCATCAAATGCAGCAAAAGCAGTTGCAACAAAAGCAGATGCAGCAACAGATGCAACAGCAAATGCAACAGCTGCAACAGCTACAACATATACAGAATGGCAGAGCTACGCCTCTTATACTCGATCGTGCCGGACAACAGGCAAGTCAGATATACTGGACACCCCAGCATCAGCGTCTGCAGCAAAATCAACTAAATCAACTAACCCAACCGAAAAGTCCGCATCGTGCCGGCGAACGAATGTATCCAATTCCAGCACCTAGAATGCATCTGCCCCACAATTACGTAATGGCCAATGGTCAGCAATATGCAACAGTTGTGCCGGCACCTCGATACAACACCAACAACAACCGGCCGCAAATAACCCGTAACACATCAGATTGGGATTGCAGCTCTGAAGCCGGAGAGGTGCGACGCATAATGGAGAAATCTTTATAAAGTAAGTTTATATTTTTTAAAACAAATTTCCATATACACAATTTTTTCCTATAAAATATTTAAATTTTCATATCAACTTTAAGCCGCAAAACAAATTTCAAAGAAAATTTCGTTGATTTCAAATTTGCGCGCGAATTTTAATTTGCCGCATATTGGTATATCTAGTATTTTTTGCAACTGGTCACATTCAAAGATGCTTGCTCAGATTTAATATACTGAATCAAAAAAAAGATAAGACAAACGTGATATTTATCGACTTTTAATACTATCGTTATCGAATTGAAGACAACACATATGTACATATATGCTTGTTTGTATCTATGTGCATATGTAGTACCTACACAAAGGTTGAACTGTGTAAGCGAATTGCGTCGTTCAGAATATTTCAACGGCGACTGCAGAGTGTTATTATCGGAACTACTTATATATATATATATATATATATATATGTATATATATATATATATATATTTTTATATATATGTAAATAAAATCGTGGCTCAACAATTGTCTTAAAAGATTCAAGGTTGGTCTTGCTCTTATCAAGACAACATCTAAACATTTGAACTCATATTAATATTATTATTATTATTATTGTTTTTAACATATGTATGCGTACACACGCACACACGCATAGTACATGAGTATTGTTTTTTATTCCTTTTACTTGTGAAACTGAGCTGAGGTAAGTTTAAGTGTAAAACAAATATATATATTAATGTATAAATATGTGTGCGCTTGTGTGTAAGTAAAGACTTGGGAGCAAAGTAAGGATTGTAGCGAGCATGCAGACGATCGGTGTTGTCAAGTTAAGCATAAAATATGAGAGAGAGTATTGAGTATAATAAATACGGATATATATGTACATATATACATACATATATA
>JBAMBS010001278.1:0-68487 GCA_037044455.1 Zygothrica quintamaculata
ATTAAAGAAAATATTTTTATATGCAAAAAGGTCAATTGCTACATATGGTAATTTAACATAGAAAAATATAATATAATATATATTTATATATGAGGCACAATTCTGAGTAAAGTTAAGTTTACGAAACATCCCAGACTGACCCAATTTTCCAAGACTAATTACTGACTTATGGCTGACTTCATACCTAAAGAAAAACTGAGCTAATGTGTAAGAATCTATTATATAACTATAACTATATAGGCCTTGACATAATGTTAACCAGTAGATCATTTAAATCTATTTACATATAGAAAGTCAGACTCATAATATGTTAATGATAATGATTACTATTTAATGGCTTAAGAACTTAAATATTATTAATAATAGTTTTATTTCTTAAATTTGAGTTAATAATTAAACGTTAAAAAAAGAATTTAATTTAATTTTATTTTTATTTATTTTTTATTTTATTTATATTATTAATTTATTATATTGAATAATGATTTTTTTTAATTTAATAAAATACCAGATATAAGTCTATTTTTATTAAATCAATTTTTTTTTCATTATAAATGTTTTTTATAAATGTTTTTTATAAAAAGTTTCTTGATTTTTATTTAATACCAACTTTTTTTTAAAAAAAAACTTACCTATTAGTTTTTAATTATCTGGTATAAATTTAATTTTAAATATTCGTGTAATTTTAATTTAGAATTTTTTATTTATAAAAAAACTTTCAAACTTAAACCAAGTCTTAAAAATTTAATGTATATTTATTATTAATTATTTATATATAAATATATTATTATTAGGTAATTTTAGTTATGTATTTTTTATATATAAAAATACTTACTTTTATAGTGAAACAAAATCTTAAACATTTGATGTATATTTATTTTCAATAAATATTTTTTTATATAAAAATTAATTTAAAAAATGTAAGTTTATATATTATTACTTTAATGTTTTAAATAAAATAAAAATAAAAATTATGTTGAGAGAAAGATCATTATTTGCAGCATAATCCCATGAGAAACAAATATGTATATAACTATAATTGTATACTTGACGTTATCAACCATATTTAATACTGCATACTAAATTTTAATTAAAGCCAAAACACTCTATGTTAAGATAAGATCTAATCTAGATATAGATAAATAAATAATCTACTTAGTTGAATTTAAATACGAATTCAACACAAAAGAAAAAAATTATAACAAAAAAGAAAACAACAAATCGTTTTTAAACAACGACTTTAGGCCAAAGCCGAGAACTGAGAACACCATGGAGGATAATTTGAACATACAAAGGGATGCATGTGCGGCACATGGAGAAACCCACGAGTTACTCCATGACAATGATTGTGATGTTGATAGCCAAACTGTTGAACGTCTGCCCTGCTGTGACCACGTACCGGCTTTACTTCGTGCCAAATTTCATTTGAAATATTGTACACCAAAACTTCATCGTTACGGATTCCATGGTATTCCAACAGAAGACACATTGACAAAGGATGAACGTTTAGCATATGCAGCAGACACCGCCGCCACCCTAGACGGCAATCAGTTAATTTCCTTTAAAGGCGAACCACCGGAACTTTATTCACCAAAGAAGGAATTCATCTATACGCGGCCACTGGTCGAGAAACAGGTAGATTCTTGAACTTGAATAGAAACATTCACACATATATATATATATATATATATATATATATATATATATATATTGTTTTTGTTAGTATTGGCAGCGGCCTAGCCCTTGCTTGGTATTTATATTTCATGTGCATGATTTGGGTTCTTAAACTCTTTCATCGGTTTCGTTCACAATATTCTTTTATTTATTTTATTTTATTTTATTTAGTTTTATTTTATTTTATGGCCCGAAATCAAAATCGGCTTGTGTAGCGAAAACGAAAAATTAACTTAATTTATTGGCATCGATTTGTCGCGTTTTTTTCATTTCTTTTATAATTCCATTTTATTTCTATCTATTTTTTGTCTGCAACGTGCGTTTTTTTATATTTTTTTTTACATTTTTTTTTGTCTTTATTTAAGGTATTGTTTTGTATCTCTTTGTATTCAGCTTCTTTTTTTTTTGTTAAGGCTCCTAACATATAGAAAGCTATAGCAACACATTTGAATACACACGCTTCACTGCACAGTAAGCAACAACAACAACAACAACAGCTAAGGACAGCAACAAAACACAAAACAAAATTTCAATTTGTGAAATTGAAATTTTGTTTTGTGTCTTTGTTGCTGTTGCCGTTGCTGTTGTTGTTGTTGCTGTTGTTGTTGTTGCTTACTGTGCAGTGAAGCGTGTGTATTCAAATGTGTTGCTATAGCTTTCTATATGTTAGGAGCCTTAGACAAAAAAAAAAAGAAGCTGAATACAAAGAGATACAAAAACAATACCTTAAATAAAGACAAAAAAAAATGTAAAAAAAAATATAAAAAAACGCACGTTGCAGACAAAAAATAGATAGAAATAAAATGGAATTATAAAAGAAATGAAAAAAACGCGACAAATCGATGCCAATAAATTAAGTTAATTTTTCGTTTTCGCTACACAAGCCGATTTTGATTTCGGGCCATAAAATAAAATAAAACTAAATAAAATAAAATAAAATAAATAAAAGAATATTGTGAACGAAACCGATGAAAGAGTTTAAGAACCCAAATCATGCACATGAAATATAATACCAAGCAAGGGCTAGGCCTTCCAATACTAACAAAAACAATATATATATATATATATATATATAAATATATATATATATATATATATATGTGAATGTTTCTATTCAAGTTCAAGAATCTACCTGTTTCTCGACCAGTGGCCGCGTATAGATGAATTCCTTCTTTGGTGAATAAAGTTCCGGTGGTTCGCCTTTAAAGGAAATTAACTGATTGCCGTCTAGGGTGGCGGCGGTGTCTGCTGCATATGCTAAACGTTCATCCTTTGTCAATGTGTCTTCTGTTGGAATACCATGGAATCCGTAACGATGAAGTTTTGGTGTACAATATTTCAAATGAAATTTGGCACGAAGTAAAGCCGGTACGTGGTCACAGCAGGGCAGACGTTCAACAGTTTGGCTATCAACATCACAATCATTGTCATGGAGTAACTCGTGGGTTTCTCCATGTGCCGCACATGCATCCCTTTGTATGTTCAAATTATCCTCCATGGTGTTCTCAGTTCTCGGCTTTGGCCTAAAGTCGTTGTTTAAATATATATCAAATTCGAACGATTTTGTTGTTTTCTTTTTTTTTTTTTGTTATAATTTTTTTCTTTTTTTGTGTTGAATTCGTATTTAAATTCAAACTAAGTAGATTATTTATTTATCTATATCTAGATCTAGATCTTATCTTAACATAGCAACGCGTGTGCTCACTTGGCTTTAATTAAAATTTAGTATGCAGTATTAAATATGGTTGATAACGTCAAGTATACAATTATTGTTATATACATATTTGTTTCTCATGGGATTATGCTGCAAATAATGATCTTTCTCTCTCTTTAGACATTTTCGCTAAAGATTTCATAACAAATCTTCTGATGAGCTTTTTCTTTGGAGTCTTTAAGTAGAAACAGCACTGCCGAATTGTTTTGTGTGTGCGTGTGTGTATGTAATGTTCATATATGTAATTGTGTGTGTGTTTTTTAAGTGTGTGTGTGCGTGTTAAAGTTCGTATTATTCCGGTGTACCTGGTACTGAATATATATCTCGTTATCGATCACTTTGGTTTAAAAACTTCTCACTTAATTTTGAATTTTTGGTTGATATATTTTATTTCTTTTTTTCGTTTGCTTTTATTTATGTTTATGTCTGTGCTTTTTAAAGTATTTTATGAATTTTGCTCGACTAAACACATCTATAGAATATTCCGTAAACCAATAAACAAGCATTCAAGCTAGCCGTTCAGCAGCTGAGCACGCGAAAACGAAATAACCAAAAAAGAGCGCGCGCCCGCTTTCGACTCGCTCGTTTGAGCTTCCTCGTCTGACTGCTCAACAGTAAAAGAGACTGACAATCCAACGACAGCAGTGTGGCGACAGACAAAACACACACAAGCACACAATCATATATATTAATATATATACATATATATATATATATATAAATATATATAAATTCTCTGAGATCTCTACTCTTCATGCTTGTTTTTTAACAGCTCGCTTCGAATATTAGTATTGTCCATTTGTTTTCTAAGCACGGTTTTGCGAAAATAAACTAAGAATGCGTAAGAGATATGTACCAAAAGTATGGTGTACCATTTTGTAAGAACAACGGTACAGCTTTAGTATATTTATAGTATATGTGGCTATCGTTGGATTGTCCTGTACCGTTCACACAGGTTAAGCCAATACGAGCTTTGCCGAACTGCTGCTTTCTACAACGATAACCAACACTTATACCTACACACACACACACACACACATACACACAATACATCTGGAAGATTGGTTGGACTTGCAAGTTTTATAACTTGTCCACTTCTCTCCCTTGTTGGGGCTTGCTATAAATTAACATTTGTAAAATTTTTATCACAGTGTATATGAACATAATTTTTATTTTTATTTTATTTAAAACATTAAAGTAATAATATATAAACTTACATTTTTTAAATTAATTTTTATATAAAAAAATATTTATTGAAAATAAATATACATCAAATGTTTAAGATTTTGTTTCACTATAAAAGTAAGTATTTTTATATATAAAAAATACATAACTAAAATTACCTAATAATAATATATTTATATATAAATAATTAATAATAAATATACATTAAATTTTTAAGACTTGGTTTAAGTTTGAAAGTTTTTTTATAAATAAAAAATTCTAAATTAAAATTACCGAATATTTAAAATTAAATTTATACAAGATAATTAAAAACTAATAGGTAAGTTTTTTTTTAAAAAAAAGTTGGTATTAAATAAAAATCAAGAAACTTTTTATAAAAAACATTTATAAAAAACATTTATAATGAAAAAAAAATTGATTTAATAAAAATAGACTTATATCTGGTATTTTATTAAATTAAAAAAATCATTATTCAATATAATAAATTAATAATATAAATAAAATAAAAAATAAATAAAAATAAAATTAAATTAAATTCTTTTTTTAACGTTTAATTATTAACTCAAATTTAAGAAATAAAACTATTATTAATAATATTTAAGTTCTTAAGCCATTAAATAGTAATCATTATCATTAACATATTATGAGTCTGACTTTCTATATGTAAATAGATTTAAATGATCTACTGGTTAACATTATGTCAAGGCCTATATAGTTATAGTTATATAATAGATTCTTACACATTAGCTCAGTTTTTATTTAGATATGAAGTCAGCCATAAGTCAGTAATTAGTCTTGGAAAATTGGGTCAGTCTGGGATGTTTCGTAAACTTAACTTTACTCAGAATTGTGCCTCATATATAAATATATATTATATTATATTTTTCTATGTTAAATTACCATATGTAGCAATTGACCTTTTTGCATATAAAAATATTTTCTTTAATCAAAAGCAACGGCACAAGAATTAATCAATTAAAACCCGACCGACCGCTCGTTTGCTACATTAAAATATAGTTAAAAAAAAAAAAACATAAAAAAAATCCATTTTGCAAAAATATTTGTGTTTCTTTTGAGTTCTTTTGCAGACAAAGCACTTGTATAGCAATAAAAAAAAGGCTTAAATAATACAGTCATAGCTGAGAAAAATTGTTCAAATATTAATGAATAACAGAATAGAGAGTCTGTTGCAACAAGGCGTTGCATACTTGTGGCAGCAGCAGCACATGTTGTGTAATTAACAACATTCAAAATTTTGAATTGTGCAGTCGTACAACAAGCAACAAAACAACAAAACAACAAAATAACAAGACAACAACTACATTAAACAGCAGCCTAACAAGAAATATTACAAAATATGTTGCTAAAAATATTTTTATAATAATTTTTTTTATATACTCTCCCAGCAGCTCTCTTTTACTGTTACTATTAACAAAGTCCAATAAAAATAAAATAACAAAAATATCAAAACATAAATTCGGCCATACTAAATACACTATAGAAAACTTTTTAATATATAAAATTAACGATGTCATAAATCTGCTAGATATTTGTAAAACAAGTAATTTATTTAACTACATAAAAAACATTTTATGTTACATTGCCAAATAACATGATATAGTCAGATTACATAACACTTTAAAGTGTATATTAACAGTTCTGCTATCGCTGACCATTGGCTGCTACGCAACGCCCAAGAGCAGGTTCAACCAGCCAGCAGGGTGCAGATGTTAATGATCAAACGCACTTGAGAAAAAAAAACTGAGAAAAAAAAATATAAAAAAGAAATAGAAGAAGTTTCCAACTGATGTTCATCTTTTCATTTTAGCGTTTTATCATCTTCATAATTAACGCATTTCGATCAGCCTTAAGACACACGCGCCACACGCGCTGCCATAAACATTGGCACAGTGTATGGTTGTAGAGCTCTAATGATCTCGTGTAGCTATTAAATGATGACCCAAAGAAAAGCTAGCAAAACATATACTATAAGAGATGAGCAGAGTATTACATAATGTATGAGATTATAACATTTCTTATATTATAGTTATAAGTCTTAATGAGAAAGCAAACAGTTCAAATAGTATCTTATAAAAGGAATTCAAGGACAACTGTTTATGGCTTAGTTTTGTGACATCATCGATAGATCAATCTATTGATGCTAATTATAAATCACACAACATGTTATCATATCGTTTCTTTGTTGTATTAAATATCGTATTTCAAGCATATATCGTATATTTATAGCTTCAACAATGTGCTATAATTTTTTAGTGCAAAGAATATCTTACAAATCATTTTATAGTTTACAATAGTTTATGTTATGTGTTTTGGCAAATGTTTCTTCTTATTCTTATAGTTTAGAAAGCTGTCCAAATTGCTTTATTGGTATAGATAAGATCTTTAGAAGAGTTCAATCTAATGCTTGTTGCTATTTTTCAGTCATCTTTTGTATATAGATTTATATCCATGTTATACGGTATACTGATATACTGATATACTGATATACTGATATATCAGACAGAATGTCTGTCTGTCCTTCCAACACGCGCTGCCACTAAGTCATTATGGGAGGGATTTGTCTGTTTGAGTGTGCGTGCGTGTGTGTGTTTATTTTTTTTTTGTTTTTTATTTTTTGGTTTTTGTATTTTGCTTTAATTTTTTATATTTTTTGTCTTCTCTGTGTTTGATTAATAAATATTGATCCTGATTGAATGATGGAAAGCTTACGAGAAATTTAAATGGCCATGCGAATCGCGAATTGCGAATATAATCGTCTACTCGTATGGCATAACATACTCTTCCATATGGAGGCTATATAAACCAATACCAATACCAATACCCATACTATTATTATTATTAAGAGCTCAGGTTTTTAAATGTTTCGTTTGACAGCTGCTCAATCAAATTCAGATATTTGGGCTAACTAAACAGAATAGGAAACCTATTTGACATACACCGCATCTCTCTCTCTAAAAGAGAAAAAAAAAATAAAATATAATTTCGATCACTGTTTGGCATGTCATGTCATGGGATCGTGGATATATAGCACTATTGCTATGATGTCTAAATTCTCAACAATAACAACAACAACAACAACGAAAAGAAGAAAAATCAAACTCAATTACGTACGCTGTCAATCAGAGGAGTAGTCAAACCCAAATGAAATCTGAATCGATTCCAAGACATACGTAAGAGCATTTTTAGTGCGCAAGCAAGTTGCGTGTGTCTGTATCTAAGAGATACAAATTTTTACTAAGTATCCATGGTATAGATCATTCTTTATTTAACTATAACTACAGGCACGAGTACAAGTAACTCGACATATGTACATTTATATAGATACTTTGACCACAGATAGAACTATATCCAGATGGTAATGCCCAATGGAGCTCCATTTTTTTTTTTTTACTTGTGCGTTGACCCTGAGACAGTCGCCCACGCAATGCTCACATCTAAACTTATGTATATCTATTCAAAATAAAAGCATGAATATATCTATATATATAAATATATATAACATATGTATATGCCTAGACAGACAAGAGAATGAAATAGAGTATAGAACAGCCAGATGATTGGATATGCCAACATTTATAGGAACAATATGGAAAATATACTCATAAATACTTCAAATAAAACACACACACACACACTCGACTTTGATATAGCCCAATCATTTTATAGAATACAATAGTAACATTATGAGTATTCATTAATTAGTTAATTTTTATATATTTTTTAATGAAAATTGCTTTTAGACATCCGTCACAAAGTTTGCAAAAAATTAATGCACTCATACTCCTCCTAGAATCCCACGAATATAACTAAGTACCATAAACCCATACTATGATGAAAAGTACCGCTGAGTGGTTGCTGAAAGGCAGCATCATATATATATATATATATTGACTTTATTATATAGAAGTATTGTTAAACTATTTCCTGTATAAAAATGCACAAAAGCTTTGAACTACCCGGCAACTGGAGAAAGACATTAAGCAATTATTCAATGAATGATATTGGATGAGAATAAAGATGATTATAAAGCTAAAAAAGAAACCACAAAGCAACAACGTAATAAGTATATATATATATATATATATATATATATATATATATATAGATATCAACTTAACCATATCGAATTAATAACCAATTCTGAATGTGTGAAAAAAGTTCTGGCAATTGAATTAAAAAACTGAAATGAGAATTGTTTTCTGGTCAATGAATTGACTACCAACTTACACAAGAGGCTAATGGTAGCATGTAATGTTTCAATATGAGAAGAAGCCAGGCTCAATGTACAAACAATTCTCATTAATTCGTTGCTCATTGATTCCAAAAACGAAATTGAAGCAAATATAAAATAACTTATGAATATGCATAAAAACCACCGCGTATTAGAAACTGAAGAACCAAAAAATGAAAAACAAAAAAACACGACAAAAAAAATACTGAAGAGCTGCCCAAAATGCACACAAAAAAATTTAGCCATAATACTTGACTATACAATATGCTTATATATACATTATAATACATATATATATATATGTATATATATATATATATGGTGTGTGCTGTGTCAGCAACATTGCTGTCGTTGAGCAGCTCTCCAATTGCAGAAAAACGTAAACGAAGGAAACTGATGTGAGCGGATTATGTCTTGGTTTGTGTTATGTTGTGGCTTAAGCCTAAGCTTTGTTTATGGTACGAAAATGGGCTTATTCCATAGAATTGCACATGGTACTAGATCGATGTTGTTGTTGTCGTTGTCGATGTTAATGTTGTTGTCTTCTTGTTGTCGGCCACATGCTGGCGTTCTTCTTCATCGTCTACAATTGATCCTCGGCAATGATAGTCAAACAGCTGTAACTGCAGCTGCATTTGCTTAACTCTTTTTATATATATTTTAATTTTTTTTTTTCTATTTTGCTATTTTAGGCTTTTTGTTTTGGTCTTAAGCCATAGAGATACAAGTAAAAAGCCAAAGAGGCGTTTTTGTTAACACCTTCAAACTGCCTTGAACTATTGACATTTCACATTAGAGTCGCATTTTAATTATACCTTGAAAGCTCTTCAAGCTCTTTAAGCTCCACAAGCTCTATAAGCTCAACAAGCTCTTGCATAATGCCAGCGGGCTGTGCGGCAGGGGGGGTAATCGTCTCTAAGTGGTAGCAAATTTCTAGTTACAGTAGCGCCAGCATATTGTCAGCATGATTTATATACATGCATTTAGCACAGAATAAAACAATTCACGACTTTAAGATACCCATTAAAATGTAAGTAATTAAAATTAATATCAAAAACTTAAGTATTTAATATTAATATAAGGTTTTAGTTATAATTTCATTTGGAACTCAACATACCCGTTTTGTTAGAGCCAATTTATACGGGGTATTACTACTTAATAGCAACATTAATTAGTTAGAAACTTGCCTAGTGTTGTCTATGGTATAACTACCATTATATATATCTATATGTATATATATTTATATATATATTAAATACAATTGACCTATGGTCTTGGCAGAACAATGGAGAACCAGCCTTAGGATCCCAGACACAGACACAACATTAATTATGATCTTGTAAATTGTCTTTAAAGAAAAAAGAAACAACAATTATTAATTGATCGCAGATAAATGTTATACAAAACAATAACATCTTGTAGTATTAGTTATATACACATATATATATATATATATATATATATATATATATATAAGCTTAAAGCCTGGCGCCATTAAAAAATCGTTAAGGAAAAATAGAATTCTTTATTCAAGTTGACAATTTTCAGATTTATTGCTTTCCATTGCTAATTGCCAAGTTGGAAAACTTTCTGTTTAATTCACATTTACATAAAGTATTTCCCGGAGTTGAAAATCAACATAACTGTCAATTGTTGGCTGTCATTGTTACATATATATTTTTGTTGTATATGTTGTTTATTTGTGGCAATTATTAAAGAAAAGAACAGAACCAGAAAACTTATTAAATAAACAATATTTCATAAGTTACTTTAACTCAATTAAATTTCTATTAAATTCAACTGTTTGTTAGTGTTGTAAAGTAGTAGTAGTGTAATTGAAACCCTTTACAGCACTGTTCTATGTCAGTTAACTGAACTTTTAGCATAGAATTTAAGTTGAGTAAAAACCAGTTAGAGTTGAACGCACCCTGTGTACGGACGTTAGCAATGGACGAGGATAACGATGAAATTGGTTACCAGGACAACGACAATGAGCAAAGCAAAGCAAAGGAAACAACAAAACAAAAACGTAAAAAGTCGAAGAAAACTTCTGGTATTCATAAGTTAAATGAATCTGATGAAAAGTGCACTGCCAGCTACTTCAGTTTATGCATCACAGGACAAATAGTTTCTGCCACCTTTCCACTGGGTCCGGATCGGGAGTATGTGTTCTGTCGCTATGAGCTGGTTGCAGGTCCCGACTGGCAATTGGCCTCCGGGCCACAGCATGGACTTACCCAGATGTCAACGAATAAATATGGCAACTTCAATGATAAAATTATCTTTAATATGCCCATTGAAGTTACCTACAAAAGCACCAGCCCTTTTGGTTGTAAGTACTCAAAACAGGACATAATCTAAGATGAGCTGAAAGTAATCCATTGTCAAACTTTACAGGGCCACAGCTTTTGGTGAGTGTTTTCGGAAAAACTGGACGTGGAGGCGAAACATTGCTGGGTTATTGCCATGTCCATTTACCTATCTTTGGCTCACGTCGAGAGAGCGAACAGGCAACCATATTGAAGGAGGCTCCTATTCTTGCTCCTAGAAATCCCGGCATGTTGGCTGATATCACCAGTTGGTTGCTGGGACGTAGACCTGAGCTGAAAGATCCCAAAGTATTGCTCGATAATCTGCAGTGCAAGGGTAAGTCAGCTGCCGATATATCCTTATTGTAAGCTATCAACACTTTTCTGCAGGACTATCAATGGAATCGTATGGCACGTTGGAGTTCCAAATGCACACAATAATGAGAGGAGGCCGTAAGCTTGGATACCATTGGCATGCCTAAGAATAGTTTGAATGAATTGTGTATGAATGTGAATTTGAATGTGAGTGTTGTGAGTACAAGTATGTGAATAAAACGTGAATTTGTGGCGCTGTTTTCAGTGAAGCAATAAAGCGTTTGTTTTAATCTAATTGGCCCAAAGAGCTATGGTGTGAGGGAGGGAGGTGGGGTATTTCCTTAAACTTGACCATGACCGGTACCCTAAGGTATAGTAAAATGACGCGTTTTACTGTCGATAACACTAATCCGACGCGACAAATTTGCAGCAATTGAGAAATTGAATTGGAAATCCAAAGACTTTCGATTGGCCAAGTGGTAACTAATTGGATTACCAGGCAATTAGTCTTAAGTCACAGCTATACTTAAGTGTTTTCCTACCTTCGTAATGGCATATAAAGGCGGACTCCCTTGTGCTGGCCAGGGCATTCGCGTCCAGTCTGTCGCCAAGAGAAATCTTGACAACTTCTTACAATTTGCTATGGACAGCAAATAAAGGACATACTATTATAATCAAACCTTGTTAACATCATAAGCCAAAGTTAAACCACCGAAGGCCAACACAACTTTAAGTTTCAGTCAGCCATCTTCAACTGGTAATACTTATCGTAAGCACAGCTCAAGGATGGTTAGTCTAAGCCCACCTAGCTTTTCGTATTATCGCGATGATCGTAATCTTAGCTTGGCTGAGAGCGTGCCGCCGGAAATCATGCACATGGTTGATCCATATTGGTACCAATGGCCGCCTATGGAACCTATGTGGTTTGGCATAATTGGCTTTATCATCGCTGTCCTGGGGTAATATAAACTAAACTTAATATAATTGTTTATAAACGAATTGCTAATAACTTACAGCGTGATGTCACTCACTGGCAACTTTATAGTGATGTATGTGTTCACCTCGTCGAAGGGATTGCGTACTCCGTCCAATATGTTTGTGGTTAACTTGGCTTTCTCTGACTTCATGATGCTTTTCACCATGTTTCCCCCAGTGGTTGTTAATGGTTTCTATGGTACATGGATATTGGGTCCATTCTGGTGTGAAATCTATGGCATGTTTGGCTCTCTCTTTGGCTGTGTATCCATTTGGTCCATGACACTTATAGCCTATGATCGTTACTGTGTCATTGTCAAGGGTATGGCACGTAAGCCACTAACAGCCACAGCTGCAGTGCTGCGTCTCCTGGTGGTCTGGTTAATCTGTGGCACTTGGGCACTGCTGCCCATGTTTGGCTGGAATCGTTATGTGCCGGAGGGTAATATGACTGCTTGCGGCACAGATTACTTTGCCAAGGATTGGTTCAATCGTTCTTACATCATTGTCTACTCTTTGTGGGTCTATCTAACTCCATTGCTTACCATCATTTTCTCCTATTACCATATCCTTAAGGTGAGCTCTTAGATTAAATTGGCTATACCCATCATTAACTCCACACAATTCCTCAGGCTGTGGCAGCTCACGAGAAGCAAATGCGTGAGCAGGCCAAGAAAATGAATGTCAGCTCACTGAGGAACTCTGAGGCTGAGAAGAACAAGGCAATTGAAATCAAATTGGCCAAAGTGGCATTGACTACAATTTCCCTTTGGTTCTTTGCCTGGACTCCATATACAATCATCAATTATGCAGGCATTTTTGAATCAATGCATCTGTCGCCACTTGCAACAATTTGTGGCTCAGTTTTTGCTAAGGCAAATGCCGTCTGCAATCCCATTGTATATGGCTTAAGGTAACTTACACATAATCATTTAAACTGGAACTTAAATCTAAATGTATATATCCTTTTCTAGTCATCCGAAATACAAGCAGGTGCTTAGAGAGAAGATGCCTTGCCTGGCCTGTGGCAAGGATGACCTTGCTTCTGATTCTAGAACACAAGCAACCGCTGAGATTAGCGAAACTCAGGCCTAAAATATATATATCTATATGTTTATGTATATATATGTATATGTATATGGATATAGCGACGACTGCAGCAAACAAAGATATTAAAGAACATCTTAGATACAGGAACTGAGAGCTTTAAAGGACTTAGTTATAACTCGAACTAGGACCTATTCCAGTTAATATATAAAATGTAGTTCAGAATAGAAGAACAGCAAAAAAGAAGAAAATAAATATAAAAAAAAAGCTAGCATGAAAAAATGTAAAAAAAAAAGTGAAAAATAAACTGCAATTGATACAAAATCAAAAAAAATATACCTATAATATATTAAATTTATTGAAATTCTATAAACTGCTTTTTAAAGCACTTTGCCCCAAAGAGTTTTACGCCACTTTATTGAAAAATTAACATTTCAAACTATCGCATCAAAGTCGTTGTCCATAGGAATTGGAATATAGATTATATGTCTTAGCCATAATAGGTATTCAGTCCGAGATCAATAAGTGTGCCATTGTTGCGGCGCTCACGCAATTCCTGAGTCACAAGTGCGCGTCCTTGCAGCAATATGAAATCTATAAGCCGCTTATTAGAGCTTTGACGCAGTGCGTCGGGATCGGTACGTTTTCGTAAATAGTTGAAGCAGCAAGTTCTTTGAAAGTTTAAGTTAAAATATATAAGTAATATAATGCTTACATATACTTACCGAAAATGTTTGGTTCCACAGGCGCTGGCACATTCCTTGCCGCAGGAGTCGCATGGTATGCCATTAACACAATTTAAACATAAAATGCACAAACCTGAAATGCAGTTGCATTTGTAGAAAATATAGAAATAAACTGTAGAAAATACTTACAAAGCAAAACGATTTGGATTTGCATATTGTTGCTTAAGAAACTAATTGTTACTTTAACACCTTGTGAAATTCATAGGAAACCGTTTCTGGTGTCCTTTATCGTGGCGAGTAGCTGCAACAACTGAGAGATCACAGCTACGTACGCAACTGCTTTTATATAAACCCAATCACACACACACTTACACACTTACACATACGTACAGTGAAAGGAGCCGCAACAGTTTTACGGTTAAGTGTAATATTCAAAGTGCTCATTGAAGCATGTTGCTTGGGCCGTTACTAAAGAGATTCATTCAAGTATAATTATATGTACATGCAAGGCATAATAAAACATTGTCAGCACACATACACAAGCGTGCAGCTTACGCAACAAGTTTGTATAGCATACTTCTGGGTACGTATGTGTCTTTGTGTGGGTTTACCGCAATCAAAAACGTTTGCAATAGATTATAAAAGTTTTGTATGATACTGTCCAGTGACATGTTGTGCATGTGAATGACATTAGAGACCAATGGCTGCAAAAGAATAAATAAACAAAAGAAAATAAATATATTGACATATGTTAAATGTACATATATTCTTACGTATATATATATCTATATACATATATACTTAATCATATTAAAGTTAATAATATAACTGCTTATACATTAAGTTGTATATAAATAGAAAAAATTGTTTAAAGTTCTAAATTCTTAACGTTCACTCAAAACTTTATTCAAACTTATTCACATACGTTTCTTACGTTATCTGTTTACGTTATAAGCGGCATAACATAGTGGCAACGCTGGCACACAGCTGCAACAGCTGTTAAGCAACAGCTGAAAACATAACGTATCAACATTTGAGCAAAAGAAAATTTAATTTATTATTTTTGAATTTGTTTTTGTAAATAAATAATATCAAAGTAGCCATGTGGGAGCCGCCACGTTTAAGTGCATCATTGAGAGCCAACACGGAGCTGGAGTCTAGGACACAATGCTACAATGCACTGAAACATTTCAGAGCAAAAACAAATGCTACCACGACGACAAATTGCAATGAGTAAGCCGAGGCTCTGATGAAATAATCTGATTCCACTATAAATAGTTGAAAATTTCAATTAAAAATAAATTCAATTTAATTCAAGGAAAAACGAACAGACAATAGCAAAGCTGCTGGCACAATTGCCAACGGATAAACAGCCGGTGGCAAGAGTGCAACTGCAAAAGCTGCGGAATTTGGTACAGGAATGCATGGGCTATGAGGAGAAGCCGCAAGTGGTGGAACATGCGGCATTGTATCTATTCTGGCAGCTGCTAGATCAGCGTGTACTGCTGGTGGCTACCGCCAATCGACTGCACAGCATGTTTGGCAATACGTTTGATCGGAAACGCACACAAATACACAATTGTGTATTGGCAGTGGCTGATGCACTGGAGGAGTATGAGCTGCATGCCTTAAAGAGCTGGGTGCAATCACAGTGCAAGTTGCCGGTGAAGCGTCCATTGTGGGGTGAACATGTACGTCTGACCTGCACCCCAGCAAAGTGGCTGGATGTTAGTTTGTTGACGAACCTCACACCAAATGCCTTGCTTAAGAATCGTACTGTGAATAAGTTTACCATGAAGTATCAGACTAACGGTGCACCAGCTGCCACACCACAACCAAGCACGGACAGCTACAAACTAAGCTCTGAGCTTGAATCGCTGCTGCGCATAGCGCAGAAAATCGAAGATGACAATCTATTGAGCTGTGTGGGTGATATACTTGGTTCCAAACGCAGCAGCGAAGATCTACAGAACGAGCTAATGGAACTATTGGGCTTTGAAGAATTTGAACTGGTTGCACAACTTCTGCAGGAGCGCTCCAGAATTGCCAAGCAGTTGGATCAGTACTCGACGAGAATGCGTCGTGTTAAGCACGTGAAGAAGACACGACAACAGCCAAACACAAGCAATGAAAAGCGTCCAACGGTGGCCAGTGCTGTTGTGGTGCAGTCCGCTCAGGAAAAACAAATAGGCAAGCAGCAGCGTCGCGAAGAGAAGAAGCTTCAGCGCATTATGCGGAGCATTAAGGATAATGATCAGGAGGAGGATGATGGTGCCGTTGCCATCTCTGCACAACAACTGCGTATGCAACATCAGCGTAAGCTGCTGGAGGCAGCACAACGTGAACCACTGCTACTAAGCACCAAAGCTGCCAAGGCTGAACAATCCACATACACGACGCCCATACGATATCCATATGTGTTCGATAGCCAACTGACCGCCAAGCAGCACGCAGGCTTCATTGGTGGCAGTCGCATCACGCTGCCAGATAATGCCCAACGCATCGATAGCAAACAGTGGGAGGAAGTGAAGATACCAGCGAGTGAACCGCCACCTTTAACAGTGGGAAATAAACGTGTTCAAATTTCTGAACTGGATGATATTGGGCAATTGGCCTTTGCTAACTGCAAGGAACTGAATCGCATACAATCTGTGGTCTATCCCGTTGCCTATCACAGCAATGAGAACATGCTGGTCTGTGCACCCACAGGCGCGGGTAAGACTAACGTCGCTATGCTGTCCATTGTGCACACCATACGCTGTCATCTGGAGCAGGGACTCATCAATCGGGATCAATTTAAGATTGTTTATATTGCGCCAATGAAGGCATTGGCGTCGGAAATGGTTGAGAATTTCTCCAAACGTCTCAAGTCTCTGCAGATTGCTGTGCGGGAGTTGACCGGTGATATGCAGCTGACCAAAGCGGAAATGGCTGCCACACAAATATTGGTCACCACGCCAGAAAAATGGGATGTTGTTACGCGAAAGGGTAATCCCAACAAGATAACTATCGCTTGAATCTTAGCTTAACCTTTCTTCCTATCCTTACAGGCAGCGGCGATGTGGCACTTATCAATCTTGTCAAGCTACTTATCATTGATGAAGTGCATTTGCTGCACGGTGAACGTGGTCCTGTCGTGGAAGCGCTGGTAGCACGCACATTGCGTCTAGTGGAATCATCACAATCCATGATACGCATTGTGGGTCTATCTGCAACGCTTCCCAATTACATCGATGTGGCACACTTTCTCCGTGTGAATCCCATGAAGGGTCTCTTCTACTTTGATTCACGTTTTCGTCCTGTGCCCCTTGACACCAATTTTATTGGCATCAAATCGGTGAAACCGCTACAACAAATCGCCGATATGGATCTGTGTTGTTATCAGAAATGCCTGGAAATGGTACAACAGGGTCATCAGGTAATGGTCTTCGTTCACGCCCGCAATGCCACCGTACGTACAGCCAACGTGCTGCGTGAGCTGGCTCAACAGAATAACACCAGCGCGCTCTTTCTGCCGGCTGACAACAATTCACGTGGCTTGGCCACACGTTCCATACAGAAGAGTCGAAACAAGCAGCTGGTGGAGCTGTTCGCATGCGGTCTGGCCATGCATCATGCCGGCATGCTGCGTGCCGATCGTCAAATGGTGGAGAAGTACTTTGTGGAAGGACACATCTCTGTGCTGGTCTGCACTGCCACTCTCGCTTGGGGCGTCAATTTGCCTGCCCATGCGGTAATCATACGTGGCACGGATATCTACGATGCAAAGCATGGCAACTTTGTGGATCTGGGCATACTGGATGTGCTGCAGATCTTTGGTCGTGCTGGTCGTCCACAGTTCGATAAAAGTGGTGTGGGCACCATTATCACCAGCTACGATAAGCTCAATCATTATCTATCCCTGTTGACCAATCAGTTTCCCATTGAATCAAACTTTGTGCAATGTCTGGCGGATAATCTTAATGCTGAAATTGGTCTGGGCACCATATCCAATGTGGAAGAAGCCATTGAATGGCTTAGCTATACGTAAGTAATCAAACTTTGTGTTATATGCTTGGATCTTCACCTTAGTTCTCCTCCATAGTTACCTGTTTGTGCGCATGCGCATCAATCCACATGTCTATGGCATCGAGTACAATGAACTGCAGAAGGATCCCACGCTAGAGGCACGTCGTCGTGCCTTGATTATGTCCGCATCGATGAGTTTGGATAAGGCAAAGATGATGCGCTTCAATCAACGTACCATGGATATGAATATAACAGATTTGGGACGCACTGCGTCACATTTCTATATAAAATACGATACAGTGGAAATATTCAATGAACTAATGAAACCATTCATGAATGAATCCGAGCTGCTGGCCATGATATCACAGGCACAGGAGTTTCAGCAGCTTAAAGTGCGTGACGATGAGCTCGAGGAGCTGGATGAGCTGCGTAGCTATTACTGTAAACTGAAAGCCTTCGGAGGCAGCGAAAATGTTTGCGGCAAGGTAGGCAAATAATTGGAATTAGATGTTTATCTCTTTGCTCTAAACATCTCTTCCCCCTTTGCAGGTGAACATTTTGATACAAACATATCTATCCAATGGCTATGTGAAGTCCTTCTCCCTGAGCTCGGACATGTCGTATATAACACAAAATGTGGGCAGAATTGCACGTGCCTTGTTCTCGGTTGTCCTGAGGCAGAATAACGCCATATTGGCGGGTCGCATGCTGCAGCTGTGCAAGATGTTTGAGCGTAGGCAATGGGACTTTGATAGCCATTTGCGTCAGTTTCCGGCCATTAATGTGGAGACCATTGATAAGCTGGAGCGACGCGGGCTAAGCATCTATCGTCTAAGGGATATGGAGCAGCGTGAGCTGAAGGAATGGCTGCGCAGTGATCGTTATGCAGAGCTGGTCATACGCTCTGCCCAAGAGCTGCCACTGCTCGAGGTGGAGGCTAATCTGCAGCCCATCACACGCACTGTGCTGCGCATCTCCATAGCCATATGGCCAGATTTCACCTGGAACGATCGTGTGCATGGCAAGACTAGTCAAAGCTTTTGGCTATGGATTGAGGATCCAGAATCTAATTATATCTATCATTCCGAGGTGTTTCAAATGAATCGCAAAAACGTATTCAGTGGCCAATCGCAGCAGCTTGTCATGACCATTCCACTAAAGGATCCACTGCCACCGCAGTACTATATACGCGTCACCAGTGACAGTTGGCTGGGCAGCACCACCTGCGTGCCATTGTCCTTCCAACATCTAGTATTGCCAGAGCATCATCCGCCATTAACTGAGCTGCTGCCGCTACGTCCACTGCCCGTGTCCACGCTCAAAAATGCTCTGTATGAATCCTTATACAAGTTCAGCCACTTTAATCCTATACAGACACAAATCTTCCATTGTCTGTACCACACGGATAACAATGTGCTGCTGGGTGCACCCACAGGCAGTGGCAAGACGATTGTGGCAGAAATTGCCATATTCCGTGCCCTCAATCTACAGCCCAAGTGCAAGGTGGTCTATATAGCGCCATTGAAGGCGCTGGTCAAGGAACGTATTGGAGACTGGCAGCAGCGCTTTGAGCGCTCCTCCTTGGGCCTGAAAGTGGTAGAACTGACGGGCGATGTTACGCCAGATATACAGGCTATACGTGAATCCCAGCTTATTGTGACCACACCCGAAAAATGGGATGGTATCAGTCGTTCCTGGCAAACACGTGAATATGTGCAGGATGTCGCCTTGATAGTCATCGACGAGATACACTTACTGGGCGAAGATCGTGGTCCAGTTATTGAAGTTATCGTTTCGCGTACGAACTTTATCAGTTCCCACACAGGACGCTCCATACGTATTGTAGGACTCTCCACAGCCTTGGCCAATGCACAGGATTTGGCCAATTGGCTGGGCATTAAACGAATGGGTCTATACAATTTCAAGCCTTCGGTACGTCCGGTGCCGTTGCAGGTGCACATCAATGGCTTCCCGGGCAAGCACTATTGCCCACGCATGGCCACTATGAATCGACCCACGTTCCAGGCCATACGCACCTACTCTCCATGTGAGCCCACCATTGTGTTTGTATCCTCGCGTCGTCAGACGCGTCTCACAGCTCTAGATCTAATAACATTCGTGGCAGGCGATGAGAATCCCAAACAGTTTCTGCACATGGCCGAGCACGAGTTGGAGCTTATACTTCAAAATATACGTGACCAGAATCTGAAATTCTGTCTGGCCTTTGGTATAGGACTGCATCATGCTGGCCTGCAGGAGCCGGATCGCAAGTGCGTTGAGGAATTGTTTTTGAATCGGAAAATTCAAGTGCTAGTGGCCACCGCCACCTTGGCATGGGGTGTCAATCTGCCAGCCCATCTGGTGGTCATCAAAGGCACCGAGTACTTTGACGGCAAGGTTAAGAAATATGTGGATATGCCCATAACGGATGTGCTTCAAATGATGGGACGTGCGGGACGTCCACAGTTCGACAACGAAGGAGTTGCTGTGGTCTTGGTGCACGACGAGAAAAAGAACTTCTATAAGAAGTTCCTGTATGATCCATTCCCAGTTGAGTCCAGTCTGCTGGGCGTGCTGCCCGAACATATCAATGCGGAAATCGTAGCAGGTACCGTGCAGACCAAGCAGGCAGCACTGGACTATCTCACCTGGACATACTTCTTCCGTAGGCTCCTGCGTAATCCCTCCTACTACCAGCTGAAGGATGTGGAGCCAGAGAATATAAACTCCTTTATGTCCGGCCTGGTGGAGAAAGTTATCTATGAGCTCATGAATGCTGCCTGTGTCGTGGAGCGTGATGACTGTCTAGTGCCCACATTTCTGGGACGCATCAGCTCCTTTTACTACCTTTCCTATCGCACTATGAAGCATTTCCTAGATGATCTACAGCCCGGCATGGATACCAGACAGGTGCTACTAGCCATTGCCGATTCTTATGAGTTTGATCAACAGCCGGTGCGTCACAATGAGGATAAACATAATGAGGAGCTGGCCGAGGTGCTACGCTACCGTCCAGTATCAGCCAGCTGGGATTCACCCTATACGAAGACATTCCTGCTGCTACAAGCGCACTTCTCACGCCAAACACTGCCCAATTCCGATTACTTAACGGATACCAAGTCGGCGCTGGACAATGCTACACGTGTAATGCAGGCGATGGTTGATTACACAGCGGAACGAGGCTGGCTATCGACTACATTGGTTGTACAACAGCTGATGCAGTGCGTCATACAGGCACGTTGGTTTGATGCCAGCGAATTCCTAACACTGCCCACAGTCAACGAGGCCAATGTGGATGTCTTTCTGAAAATACAACACGACACACATGAATATCTCACACTGCCAGTGCTGAAGGAGCTATGCAGCAAGGATTACGAGCTGCTGGCTGGTCCACTACGTGATGCCTTTGAGGAACACGAGATTGAGCAAATGTACAGGGTAAGTTGTAACAAATCTTCTTCTTCAAATGTGCCAAATATTAATGGGAAACTTATGCTTCCATAGGTCATACAAGATCTGCCGGAAATTGCATTTAGCATATCAATAGAGGGTCGTTATATGGATGATGAGTATGCCAAGCGTCCACTGTCTATAGGTGATGATGCAATCAGCTGGACACCACTGCATGCCAATGAAGATTATGTGCTGAATGTGGAACTGCAGCGTCTAAACACCACTGGACAACGACCAAAGGGTGGCAGACAGGGTTATCCCGTGCACTGCCCCAAGTATCCCAAGCCAAAGAATGAGGCTTGGTTCCTAACACTTGGCTCACAAGCCAACGATGAGCTGCTGGCCATGAAACGTCTCAGTTTACGTGGTCAACGATCCTCCAATCGCATCTGCTTCCAGGCCACACCACGACGTGGTCGTCTATTGCTTACATTATATCTTATGTCCGATTGCCTCATGGGCTTCGATCAACAATATAATCTACATTTTGAGATTATCGATGCAAAAGCCTAGGATATGTATGGATATATGGACAACAAATGTGGTTAACATGATATTCATTCAATCTAAACATAGTAGGCATTCCATTCAACGGAGGCTTATTAGACATACATATTATATATACTAAGTAGTTATATCAGCTGTGCTGTTTATATACATTTATACATTTATACATACATACAAGCATACATATATATATATTAATCTGTATTTGTAATTGAAATTGTCCCAAACTTTTTATAATGCTATACCTGATCCATTTGCAATGGATCGATTTATGTTAATATAATATAATAAAGGCAGCTACTACAAAATTATAATTTATCTTTTATTGGAAAAGGGTTCTACCAGAGGGTGATCTTAAGGGAAAGCGATACTTAAGGGAAACTCTACGGCTGCTCTTACAAAACACATTTTTGTACTTTCAAAGTTTGCTTAACAAAATTGTTAGCGTTAGAGCTATTCAAGCAAGATAATAGTAATTTTTACAACTAAAGACCTTTTATCTTCTGTATATCCTTGCGTATCCTTGCCAAGTTCAAGTTCCAAATAAGGAGCTCTTCATAAGCTTTCGATTGACACCAAGCAAACGCCGCTACGTCCCTTAGTTTACGAGTTATCAACAATTTTCCCTATGTGTGTGTGTGTGTGTGCGGAATTTTGTGTCTAATTTTTGACAAAATTTGTTCAAGCAAATTTCAGCTCGGTCAATTTCAAAGTAACAGGCGAACAGAAGGCAGCAGTAGGTGGAATCTATAGAAAATTGCTAATATCTCGTAAACTACGGGACGTATCGAAGTTTGCATGGTGTCAATCGAAAGCTTATATTGAGGTCCTTATTTTGAACTTGGATTCACAAGGATATGCAAGGATATACAGGAGATAAAACGACTTTAGTGGTAAAAATTACTATTTTACACTTAAATTCGTTCTAACATAGCCAATTTTGGTTCGATTTGAAAATAATATACTTTTTTGGAGTCCTGGGGACTATTTCTCTCGAATGCAATTGATTTCGTTCAAATTTGAGTCATTGAAAATTTTTGCAATTTTTGCAGGGTGACCCCTTGACAAAATTGCAAAAATTTAAAAAAAAATTATTTTGGTTATTTGTTGTTTTTCTGATGACAAACGTTAGTACTGATCCTTACGAGTCTTGTGGGGTATACGAAATTATAATCGGTGCAGAATTGTAAAGGATATAGCTTCTTTTATCAAGGTAAAGCACTCTATGACGCGACACTAAACCATCCATAACTTCCTTGTCTTTTATTCAATCTTAACGAAAATCACAGGGTAGATATATAATGATCTATTTATTATCTGTGCAAAATTTCGGTGGTTGAAAATTGTGCCTAATAAAACTTATAAAACGTTTTTGCAAAGGCGAAACAGGGCTAAAAAGATCCCCCAACATAAATTTAACTTTACACAGTCAAAATTTACGTTGGTTTAAATGTAATCAATATATATTAATAATAACAACTTAATAGATAAGTTAGTACAATATGATAAGATATAAGAGCACATAGAAGCTACCTCAACAATTTTTGATTCCCGATTAAAAGCCCCGAAACCAGTCTGACAACTTACCCGTTAAGTTGCCCCGCCATTTCTTTTTGGATCAGGGGAAAACATGACGTATCGTATATAGTAATTATCTGTATATATACTATATATATTAAGCTGTATATTGAAAGATTGCAGTAAAATTATGAAATTGGCGAATACGTATAAAATGTGGCGCGTGTGAACTGCTTGGCGTTAGTTAAATTTTGTGTTTTGTGGTGATTGGTTGAAATTGGAGAGTGGAAAGAAATGATTTCACTTGTGATATTGATTGCAACTGCGCTGACATTGGGATGGTATTATCTGAAATATCATTACTCATATTGGGAGCGTAGGGGATTTCCGTTTGATAAAAATGCAAGCATACCATTCGGTTGTCTTACTAAAGTCTTCAAAGTGGAGCAGGCCATGGGCATTGCTATACATGATGTTTATCTGAAGAGTAAGGAACGATTTTTGGGCACATATTTGCTGTTTCGACCAGCTGTTCTGGTACGTGATGCAGAGCTGGCACGACGTGTGCTAGCACAGGATTTCAGTAGCTTTCATGATCGTGGTGTCTACATTGATGAGAAGAAGGATGAGCTATCGGGCACACTGTTTGCATTACGTGGCCAAAGCTGGCGTTCCATGCGTCAGAAGCTGTCACCCTGCTTTACGTCGGGCAAGCTGAAGGGCATGTACAGCACCTCCGAGGATATTGGCAACAAAATGATAGATTATCTGCACAAGCAGGTGCCAGAGCAGGGTGCGCTGGAGGTGGAACTGAAGTCCGTACTGCAAGACTATGCCATAGATATCATAGCCTCTGTTATCTTTGGCCTGGATATTAATAGCTATGAGCAACCGGATAACAAGTTCAAAAGGGTGGTGAAAATACTACGACGCAAAAGCACCTTTTCGGCCATCTTTGGCACTTTAGTATTCCTGATACCTGGGTAAGCTATTATCCTGCATGAGATATAACCATTAGCAAGTAAACTGACATTTGTTTTTTGATAGTTTTGCTAAGGTTTTATTTGGAATTGGCTTTAAGAATCCTTTTGCCTTGGCCATGTTGAAAATTATTAAGGACACGGTGGAGTATCGGGAGGAACATGGAATTGTGCGCAAGGATATGTTGCAGTTGCTCATGGAGCTCAGAAACAAGGGTAGCATAGATGAAGATGACACCAAAAGCTGGAACATTCAAACCAAGGATGACAGTACGACAAATTCCATTTTCAGTATTAATTCCTTAAGTAATCCTTGTTACTTTTGTAGCTCAAATAAAAAGCATGTCACTGGAGGCTATTACTGCACAAGGTGTCATCTTTTATATTGCTGGACAGGAGACAACCGGCTCAACAGCTGCATTCACACTCTTTGAACTTGCCCAGTATCCCGAGCATTTGGCTAGACTCCAACAGGAAGTGGATGAAACGTTGATGCTAAACAATGGTGTCATCTCTTACGATGTGTTAAACAAAATGGAATTCCTGGAACTTTGCGTGTTGGAAACAATGCGTAAATATCCTGGCTTACCCATGCTTAATCGTGAATGCACCCAGGAGTACACTATACCAGATACAAACCATGTCATCGAGAAGGGTACACCAGTGATTATATCGCTCTATGGCATACACCATGATCCCGAATACTTTCCAAATCCTGAAGTCTATGATCCCAATCGTTTTGCACCCGAAACCCAAAACTACAATCCCATTGCCTATATGCCGTTCGGTGAAGGTCCAAGGATATGCATTGCACAGCGCATGGGACGTGTCAATGTCAAACTGGCCATAGTCAAAATACTCCAATACTTCAACATAGAAACAATGCCCAAAAAGGAAATGCAGTTCGAAAACAGCGGCATTGCTCTACTTCCAAAGGATGGTGTTAAGGTGCGGCTCTCAAAGAGAATACCACAAAGAAAATAGCAAAAGAATTTTCAAAAAAAAAAACAATTGTGAAATGAAAAGTTGATAATGAAATGCAATCTACTGATACCAGTTAGACCAACTTATTGATAAGACAAAAATAAATACTACAAAGCCCCAAAATGTTGTTTACCTGTTTGCATTACGAATAGAGTCAACACATTTTACTATATGTTTTACTTGTGGCAGGTGATTAGTTAGATATAAATACATATTTACAATAACTTTTCACTATATGTATATATATATATGCATATTTATATATACTTGTATTTACTATGTATTCCATTTGTTAGAGCCTGGTTTAAATGTATTCAATTGTTCTCACGTTCCTCCAATTGCTGTTGCTGTTGCTGCTGTTGTTGATATTGTTGTTGCTGCTGTTCATTTTCAAGCATTTTTTGCTTATTCTTTTGCCTGAAGATTTCCTTGCTGGCTTCCTTGATGGCCTCAAAGATCTTTGCCTGTGACATTATTTGCTTCTGCACATTCTCCACAGCTGGCTCTGCATTGATATCGATTAAGTCGCTTAAACCCTCCGAGAGGTATTCATTGTTATAGGGTTTCTCTTCGATTTCATTGCGTTTAATCAATGAAAACGGTGGATACGAAGGATATGAAGTGCGTTTTCTGCCACATCCTACAAATATACATATAACCTTTTAATATATAATAATCTTTAATATTCTTTTAATCCTTTTTATCACCTGTGAAGGCATTGCAAAAGGGACGCTTCTCGTATTTCCATTGAATGACGCCGCTCAGTTTATGCTGTAAAAGTATTAAAAAGTATAGAAAACTTTTAGGGAAATTAATACAATAAAGTCCTTATTATATCCCTTAAATATAATTAGCAAACTTTTAAATATTAGTTTTAATTTTTATTTAAAACTTAGCTCATTTCGCACAGTGAAAAATGTTATTGGTATAAAACACAGCTCAAACTTTTCGACAAGTTTTGTGTTTCAAGGATACGAGGACTTCTTACAGCTCAAAGTTTTGCTCAAGGAATTACTGAACTGAAAACTTTCTTATATGTGATAAAGGATTAAATCCTTAAATTTCTGGCAAACTTTCATTTGGAACTTGTTGCATCAAAACTTTTCATGCGCTCAAGTAAAACATTTGAATAAAACTGTAAAATCTTGGCTCTCACTTGATTTATCATATTGTAGATATACATATATATAATTAATATCATCAATATATTTCTAAATATATATAATACATATTTCATTTAAAATCCTTTCACTTTTACTCACATTCATTTCATTATTTTCGGTCTCTAGCGTTCCATTTACTGTAAGGATACAGAAGCAAAGAGCAACTAGCCAGAGACAGGATTTCAATATGATTTTCATGTTAATTACAGAAAATTATTTAATTTTACAAATTTTTCAGATTTTTCCTTTATTTGTTTTAGTTTAAGCGAGTAAGCAACTGCACCGTTAAACGTTCGAGTGGCAATTGAATTGAAGTTGCGTACTTGGGCCTTGGTCAACATGTCGGCTACGCAATGTGAGACTTGTACACTTCAGGATATGACAGGACTGCATGCTGTGATCTGAATGTATTTTGGTTGCCACTTAATAGCCTTTTGTGTTTTTCTCGACCTTACCCAGAACCCTCCAACTCCGCTTCAACAGGACAATTGACATTTGACGCGATTTGCGATTGACATTTCGCGTTATGGTTTACGCTTTTGGCCTTATACCAATGCGTTTAATAATCTTGTATAGAAAATGTAGGAAAATGCTGGAAATTTAAGCTATAGATGCTATGTAGCAAGTAAAATGATAAACAGCGATCATTAAGAGGTTTTTTTTGCAGTGTAGCTGCAAGAGGCGCACTCAGGAGAGCAGAGAGAGAATTTTTTATCTATTTTTAAAGATACGACACGAAAACCCACTCGCAAATCTATAGTATGTATATATATTTATATATATATATATATATATATAGATATATGTATATGTAATCACCGGTTTTCTGTACTTAAGTGTGCATTTTCGGAAAAGATTTTCCTCACGCTTCCACAGGAATTTTCGGCCAAAACAACGGGCAATTTCGAAACGATACTCAACGAAGACGGAACGCAGACATCTCCGGTCGGAATTCAATACAAGAAAATATACAAGTACAGAATTACATATATTTATATATATATATATAGATATAGTATACATAAAGTTACGGCAATAAAATAACGATATAAACAAAATCTAAACAAATTGCAAAACATTTTTGAAAAATTTTGTGGCACGCTTCGTGCTTCAATTTCAGTTTAAATTATTTTAAAAAAAAGTGTTGGAATTTTTGTGTGTGTCTCACTAATACTAAAATAGCATGTGAGTAATTAACAAAACTATAAATTATGCAAATTAATTGAAGAATATAAAAACAAACACATCATAAAAATTATGACACACAAATCGCAGAAGGCGCAACAAAATCTCTTGGAGAATATTTTGGGAGACAAATGAAAGCAATGTGTAGTTCATTGCATTTAATTTTTTTTTATTTTTTTTGGCTTATACAGCTAGGTGTATTTGGTCTAAAGTAAAGTAAAACATACTAAAAATATCTCAGCTATTTTCAGTTTTTGTCTGATTTTACTATTTCTCAACTTGACAACTTTTCTTAGCTTTCCTTTTGATTTTGCTTTAACATACTGTTTGACCAAAAGAAAAACTTTTTGTTTATGCCAAAGAAAGAAATGAAAATTGCGCAAAATAATATAAACACGAGTTGCAGCCAACCATAAATATAAATAATTTATGATAATTAACAATTATTTGGTGACTTAAGAAAAATCATAAAAAATAATTTCACTTGTTTCTTTTGCCTGCAAAAATGAAAGCGTGAAAAACACGGAAAATTACGCTTTATTGCTGCAATTTGACGTCGTCGCTTTATTTATAAATATGATTATTTATTTTATTTGATTTTTCTTTTTATTTTTATTTTCCTTTTTTCCCATTTTACACACTTCTATTTTAAGCACGAAATATGTCAGAGCCCACGACCCAACAGCAACAGCAACAGCAGCAGCAGCCACAGAATGGCAAGGAGCGTTCCAAGTCAAGTGAGGAGCCGGAGGTGCCACGCGAACCAGCGTTAGTATGCAAAGACATCAATGTAAGCACTCAAATTTTATTAACATACAGTTAATATATATACTATATATATATATATACATATACATGATCTATCATTTAGATAAAGACTGAATTAGAATGTTTAGTTAAATTGCTGGATGGTAAAATCTATAAAGAAGAGGAAGTTGCCATGGAGGAGCTGCATCAGTATTTGATTGAGGACGATGGCTCCTGGGCATTGGGTGATAACTTTTTGGTATTCGTACAGCGTGTGTTACGTGATGTGCAATCCTTTTCGCCGGACACACGGATACATATGATACGTACACTGGCATATGCAGCGCTCAAGGATGATGTCATTATTATATTGCATCAGGATCGCAGGGATCATACGCTGATGAATTTTGCACAGGATATTGATAAGCATACACCCGAGGAGCAGCAGGCCTGGGCCATGTTTGTAAGTAATTTTCACATAATTATAATTATAATTAGTTGAGGATGACTAACTGAATCGAACTCTTCTTCTAGACTTGCAATCTCTTCGAGAATGTAGGTCCTTCAGAGTGGCTGCTATATATATCAGAATGGGAATACAATGGCCAGACCACATCCAATATACGCGTCACCACCAAAGTAGCTGTACACTGTATACTCTCGAATTGTCCACAGTTGAAGAACATTGGCTCCATGATCCTCTACAATATTTCCATCAAGGAAGTCAAGACTGTGGTAGGTAGCAGATTCAATCCCTAAGGATAACTGGCTGTTATATATATATATTTCTATAGGTATTTGATGATATTGCTGTGGAGCTAGCCATGGCCATACTACAGTTCTTCCAGAGCAATCCCAATGAAGATCAAATATTTCGCACACTCAAAGCCCTGGCACGTTTCATAGAGGTAACAATTCCACTGACCCATATCCCATTGACAGCTGTCAACCATTTGTCATGTCATTTGTCAATATTTCTTTTAGGTCTCAGCCGATGTACCAATGATTATACAAATGATTGGACCACATCCAAAACAATTTGCCGGTCAGAGCGAACGCGTCGATGAGCTGATAAAAATTATTAGTCGCAAGGTGCCCGCCTAAAATAAAGCTCTTCCTCTCTCTCCATCTCACTGATGATCCTTGAGTTATCCTTATAAGTGCAATAATATATATTAAAGCTTATGCTAATCCTATTACCATAAATATGTTAAACAACATGTAGATCTTTTTTCTATATATTTTTAAAGCATTTTTCGCAACCAATAAACATTTCTACAATTTGAATCCTACAGATCTTAGAGTATAGTATCGCCACAGCAGAGATTAAGGAAAGGAAAGCCACTGTTGCTGCCAGCACGCAGCTGTAGCCAATGCTTCTGATTGGACACAAACATTTCCGAGGGCAGCTGTGTTTCCTGCGCATTGCCATCCTCTAAAGAAATACATTTCTATTAATATGGACTGAATCTATATGGGAATCCAATGTTTACTCACGCGACTTCTTGTCGTATTTGGGGGATTGCGTTATGGAGATGACATCCTCTGGCTTACGTAACAATATCTTACCCACACCCTTGCACATGCGCAGCACCTCATGATTGCTCAGCTTATCCAATTGCTGTTCATCCAGCAAAGTGCAGCTAAGTATCCATTCCCGCACATCATCGAAATCATTGAGCAGACGCAGTGCTCCATTCACGCTGAAGCGTATACGCTTCTGGTAGATAAAATCCAGCCAGGCCTCACAGATGAGTTTCAGTATGAGTTTGAGTATGTTTATATCCTTGGTGGCACGTATGGTGGGTAGAAAGATCTCGTCAAGGACATAGCCCACATACAGGCTCTTGCTCTCATTATTATAGACGCTTTTCTGCCAGTGTGTGGCTGGTGGAAAACATAATGTAAAATTGGCCAGGCTAAGGATGCGGCAGACCGCTGATAATATTTGAACACATTCATCGGTAGTTTTCTGTCAAGAAAGCACAGGACACAGATTAAGTATATATAGATACATATGGAAGGACTTTACCTTGAGCAAATCTATATTGTTGGTACATTCTGTGATGAGCTTGGTACGCAAAGCTACACAGACTAGCATAAGGATATCGCTCAAGTTGGCAGTTAGTTTGGGCAGTTTGAAGGTAGTGA
This sequence comes from Zygothrica quintamaculata, assembly GCA_037044455.1. Classification (NCBI taxonomy): domain Eukaryota; kingdom Metazoa; phylum Arthropoda; class Insecta; order Diptera; family Drosophilidae; genus Zygothrica; species Zygothrica quintamaculata. The sequence goes on from JBAMBS010001278.1 coordinate 30,851, forward strand.
AGACATTTAGGCAGATTTTGACATCCTGTTCCAGGATCTCAAAGAATCGATCCATTTTCCATTCACAGCACAGCAGCTTTGCCTGTTCCGTGACCCAAATGCGCATGGAATGCACCGAATGATCTGCAGATAAAAATCAACAATATAACATTATCCTGCGAAGGATTGTGTACTAATCGTACCCAATCTATGGAGTATGGGTATCTGTTCGGCAACTGGCAATAAGCTGGAATTACTCAGTAAATCCGCATTGGAAAAGTATTGATTACTCAGATTCACCAGATGCGAGAAGATGCTAATCCAGACAGTGCCCGTAGCTGTGCCTTGCTCCTGTTAAATATACCATCAATAACCAAGATTAGGAATAGCATATCAGAGTTACTTACATTCTTTGGGCAATCGCGATACTTTTCCACAAATTGTTGCACCAAACGCTGTGGATTATGCGTGGTGATGAGTGTCAGGCGGAAGAGTTGATCCCATATGTGGTTGCACATGAAACCCGTAAGGATTTCTCCAACGCCACGCAAAGTGGAGTAAACTGGTTCCGGTATATCTATATAAGATAAAGCAGCATACATCAGCAATATCCTGTCTAAACTTTCAACAAAAGCTTACCATTAACATTCTGATGATAGAGCCAGCAGCGTATGGAATCAATGTGCGTCAAATTGTAGCAGGACATGGGCGTATCTATCCACCAGAGCAGTATATGATCCAGTATAATGCCCACATATGACCACAACAGACGCAGACCACGCACAATATAAGCATTGATATCCACATCAGCCTCCTTGCGGCTATCTACGTTATACATAGAGGATTAGGGTGTAAAGGATAAGCTGCAATTGCAGGACATACCAAATATAGTTGGACATATTTCTATAGCCTTGGCTATCAGCTGAGCTATAAATTGACGCTCCTTCTGCAGAAAGCTCTCTGTGTGCTTGCAACGTAAGCTCTGATGATCCTGCAGCTGTACATCCTGCGCAGCCTGTTCATCTGTTACAATTGTGCCAGGCAATTGTATGGCAGCATAATCCTGTGCCGTATCACAATAGGGCTGATAGTCGCCGGCAGCAAAGGATATATTCAGAGTACGCAATATTTCCAGGCTCGAGGATGTGGACTCATTTTTATGCTGTTGTTGCTCTCGCCAGGCATCCTGTTCACCCATATTAAACAGCCCAAAGACTAGATCCATAGCATTCTGCTCCAGACGCGTCTGTGCTACATACTAACAAAGCATGTCCTTTGGGACTTATATAATTGCCAAGGACTTAAAGCCAACTACTAACCTGCAACACAAAGCCAAAGTCAATAGGCTTGAGGGTCATCAACAGAGCTGGATACATGTTGCTGCAGACATTGGCATGCATCACCTCCTTGCACTTGCCACTCAAAATGGGCTCCTGCTCAGCCTCCGGCTGATCCTGCTGAGTCGGCATCTGTTTGCTCTTTTGGGGCTTGTGAACATTGCGGCATTTGTTATACAATTGGGTTATGTGCAGAGCCCAATTCAACCACATCTCCGACTGCATGGACTTGCGCAGCAGTAGACACAACTGCAAAGGATCAAAGAACCATTTCCATTAGGACTAAACTATATGGAAGCAAGCAGAGCACCCACCGTACGCTTCAGCACAAAGGTCAACTGACAGAAGCGTCTATCATTGAGCTCCATAATCAGATTGAATTTACGCATGAGCAGCGCATTGTAAGGACTTCGTTTGATCTTCTTGGAGAGCGACTGAAAGTCTGCATTCTTGGTCTCATCCTTAAGATTCCAATAGAGCTCTACCAGCTTCTCACATTCCTCCAATATGTTATCCTAATATTAAAGCAAACAATCAAAGAGAGCCACTAGATTTCAATTATGTTGGAAGACTCACATGCTCACTATAGATGGAAGTATTAACATCAATCACTATGCGCTTGGTGATGCGTCTCAGCTCCAATCCCAGATTACTGATTTCCGCGAACGTGTGCATTGGCTGCGATTTGTTGCGGCAGTACCATTTTGGTGTCATGCTCATTTTGGCTTAGTCCTTAACCACTCCCTTAACCAATCAATCACCTGCCCTTCACTCCCTAAATTGCTTTTTAATTATTGTGTCGCCCAGGCACGCATTTGTTACGACTTTTCTATTTCCCAATACTTTTCCTGCTTTGTTGCTGTCTTCTATATCAAATGCAAATTTTTTCTGCCTTTGTTTGATCGATGCCAGGACACACTCAAGGCAACACATACCACATCCATAACCTGGCAACGCACGCACTTCCTCAACTACTTTTTTACTACCCCTTGCCTTCTAAAAAAGAGAAAAGGCAGCTATTGGATTTGTGCAGAGTCGGTAGAAATAATCACCTGACACCCTATAAAGTATATACATTCTTGTTCAGGACGACTAGCTCAGTCGATCCAGCAATATGCGTCCGTCTGTCCATCCGTCTGTATGAAATCCTGTTATTCAGAGACCAAAAGAGCTAGAGTAACAATATGGGAAACTGGATTCTAGAGCGCTAAAAGAAGCTATATCTTTGGCATTTTTGCACCGATTATAACTGTTTATACCCTGCAGGACTCGTTAAGATCAGTACTAACGTTTGGCATCAAAAATTAACAAACAATGCCAAAATAATTTTTTTTAATTTTTTTAAATTTTGTCAAGGGGTAACAATGCAAAAATTGCAAAAATTTTCAATGACTCAAATTTGAATAAAACCAATTGCATTCGACAGGATAAAGTACCAGGACTCCAAAAAAGCATATTATTTTAAAATCGGACCAAAATTGGTTGAATTAGAGCTTATTTAAGTGTAAAAATAACTATTTTTACCACTAAAGTCCTTTTATCTCCTGTATATCCTTGCGTATCCTTGTGAATCCAACTTCAAAATAAGGAGCTCACTACCAGCTTTCAATTGACACCAAGCACACTTCGATACGTTCCGTAGTTTACGAGATATCAGCAATTTTCTATAGATTCCACCTACTGCTGCCTTCTGTTCGCCGGTTACTTTGAAATTGACCGAGCTGAAATTTGCTTGACCAAAATTTGTCAAAAATTTGACACAAAATTCCGCACACACCCACACACACATAGGCAAAATTGTTGATAACTCGTAAACTACAAGACGTAGCGCGGTGTGCTTGGTGTCAATCGAAAGCTTATGAAGAGCTCCTTATTTGGAACTTGAACTTGACAAGGATATGCAAGGATATACAGGAGATAAAAGGACTTTAGTTGTAAAAATTACTATTATCTTGCTTAAATAAGCTCTAGTTCTGCCAATTTTGTTATTTTTTTTGTAAAGGGGTTCTCATAGTGGGGTACACTCGACTTTCTTACTTGATTTGGGTTTCAATTTTTGTATTGATTGCTCAAAAGCTAACAATGCCAACAGCTCAACCGGGAAAATACCCTAGCAGTACGAAGGATGAAAGGATTACCTATACAAAGCAAAATAAAGTCAGTCCAGCATGCAATGAATAATGCAAAGTGCGACTTCAGTGAGACTTTATCCACCCAAAGGAACAAGCAAGGTCTCAAGCCACAGGACAAACAAAAATCAACATTACAGGGTAATTTATAGTACTGTCAGTAACATGTTGAAGCTAGCAGCTAGTAGCTGGCAGCTGGCAGCATATCCTTGTAGAATTAATACGCACAGTTGAATTTAAACAGTTGTTAGAGTAAATATACAATACAATAATCACGGCAAGTTTTATTGATATATGGTGTATGTGGTATGTGTGTGTATATTTGTATAGTGTATAACTGAGTGTATCTGTGTGTGTGTGTGTGGTTATAGATAAGTTTGATTTAATATTTTGTTGGTATTTCGGTTTCGGTATTTGTTTTTGTTTTACAATTTGTGTTTTTTTTTATACTCTCTGTCTCTGTCTCTGTCTCTAACTCTATCTCTTTTTTCTATTTATTTTTCTTTTTGTTTAAATGAACTGTAAATATTCAACACATTTCTTAATCGTTTATCATTCAGTTGCCATCGCTATCAACTAACTCTACTTACTATAATCGTATTCTTTCTTTATCTCTCTCTCTTTATTTTTTTCTTTTCTATTTATCTTTATGTTATTTTATTTTCAAATCATTTATACACATCAACATCATCTGGTTTTTGTTTTGCTATCACATTGAATTGTTACATTTATAGTAGTAGTTGCTGCATGTTTCCATGCTTAAAATCTTTAAAACATTTATGAAAATTTTATCTGATTTAATGTATATATATATTTATATAGGTATATTGTGAATTAGATTGGATTATTGTTTGCTTTCTTTGTTTATCTTGTATATAGTGTAACTGTATGTATGTGTATGTGTGTATATGTGTTGTTGTTGTGTGTGTGTGTCTGTTGTACAATAATTGGGGCGCATATATTTAAATTTTTAGAAAAAACATTAGCTGAACATTTAACGAACTTCCATCATCATAATCATTATCATTATCGTAATTGTAAACGTAATCATTATCGTTATCATAATCATCATTAACTTCTTTTCATATCATATCATAAAAATTGCGCATTTTCATTTATACAAATTATAATTAAAATTGCTTGCGCTACGCTTTAATTACCAACTTAATTTTTAGTGGCGCTTTTTAAAGTTCCCTGTTCTCTTTTACAACTCACTAAAACTCTTGCTCTTCTCTCTCTCTATCTTCTCTCTTTTGCTTTAAATTTAAAAACTACATTATTTTTTTTGTATTTTCCTTTTTTTTTCGTTTATGTTTTTGTTTCTTTACGATTATTCATTTGAAAATATAGAAATAATATGTGTATACATATAGGTATAATAATATATATATGCTTCATCTGTTTCACGTATTGTAAAATATGTATATATAACGTATATATTGTATATATATTGTATTTACATATATATATATATATATATATATGTATGTATATGTGTTTATAGTATATGTATGTGTGTATATATATATTTTTCTTTTTACTTTTTTTTTATGCATTTCTGCTATGCCTATGCCCTATGCCTAACCGCGCTTAACCTTGCCTCCTAATCGATTCTAGATGTACTTGTATTTGTTGTATTATTATTTATATTATTAGTAGTATTTGTAATAGTAGTTGTTGTTGTTGTAGTAGTAGTAGTAGTATTTGTATCCTGCAGCTCTTCAAGAGTTGGAATATCGTCTTGTAGTTTCAGCACTTGCAACCTTGGGTTATAGTGCCCGGCTAAATAATATGTATCATTGTTATCGTATATGGTTTGATATTGCCTTGAATCAGCTCCAAATTTATCAATGTAGCTAACAAATTTAAGCACCTCGCAGCGATGCGAAATTGTTTGTACATCGTTTTCATCCTCGTGCGGTGATTCAAATAAAGCACCCTATATTATAGTATATATATAAAAATTAGAATTCAAGTTAAGAATAATTCAAGTTTTATATACCGGATATTTTAATTTTGGACAACCCGTGGTCTCTTCCGGATGATAGAACCACGCTACACGCACCACTCTATTGCCAGTGGTCGTCTCCCACATGGACTCAATGCGTCCAATATATGGACGATCTGGTCTGCCCGTAGATAGAAATACTGCACTTTCCCCGACCTGCAAAATATATTAAATAAATATTTTAATTCTTGTTTCATTTCGAATTTATGTCGAATATTTTTACCGTTATAGTCTCCTTGCCCCTTTTGATTGTTTTGTAAAATTGCTTTCTGGCTCGCCCCTTGACGCCCGCCTTGCGATAGGCGGTGCCAAACCAACCCCAAAGCTGACGCTCTGGCAGAAAAGCTGCAATCTTACTGCTTCCCTTGGAGTTGTTGTGCTCAACCAGTTCATCGCCCTTGACCTGATTATGTATATTAATTGAGAAGGGTTAGAGATTTACTTGACATTAGGTTCACCTATCTTATTACCTCATCGGATACTTCAGACATTAAATTGGATGTAGTCTCCTCTTCCATGTCCAGCTGCTCTGCTTTCACCTTAACCTCTAACTTAACACGTTGCACTGCCATTGCAATTATTGGCACATCCTCTTCACCTGCTGCTTGAGCTGCCATTGCCTGTTGTTGCAATTCCAATTGCACCGTCGTACGTCCATTATCCTGTGAAGGTTCAGCCTCTTCGCTAATATTTTTGCGATGATGCTTCTTATGCTTCTTGCGCTTCTTATGCTTATGATGCTTGCGGGTGCCATCATCTAGGCAACCTCCAGCAGCATCAACACTAGCATCCACCTCACCACCACCACCATTTGGATAGCTATTCGTATCCAAGGATTGTCCCTTACCATTTTGTGCTTTTGATAGCTTCTTGAGACTCTTCTTTAGACGCTTCTTTTCGCTGCGCTGCGTAAACAGTTCCATGGTGGCAGTCAATGAAGTTGTATTATCACTGCTCATGCTGTGTCCATGTTGTCCATGATGGCTATCCTCAGCATCAATGCTAGGTGTGCTCAGCTGCTCCTGTGCTATGGATGCCACACACTCGCCTCCGCGTATGGCGCCACGTTTCTGCTTGCCTGCAGAGTAAAGGGGATTATCGTTGTACTCTGCACCGTGGAGAGAGTTGTACGCGTACAAAAGAGGTCGGGAACAGGACGTTAAAGTATACAAGGATAAATTAAAGTTAAAAAGAAAGAAAAAGATAAAAAAATGCAATAAATAAAGACTTCCATAAGAGAAGAACATAGAACAATAATCAATGAAAGAAATCAAATTGTAAAATGAATTCGTATTCCCAGTGGAGTACACCAGCAGCTATATAGACAGCAGCCTAGTATACTCCCCTGTGCTTTGGTTTTGCAGACGTGGAACCCACCTGCAATGGGATAGTTGCTTAACAGCAGGCGTATATTTTTTAAGCGGATCCTGCCGCTGTCACCGTCATCAAACTCCACACTGACAAAGTCCTGTGATGTCTTTGTGTCCGCCGTTGTGGCAGCTGTAGCTGCATCAGGCACAATTTCCGATTCGATGGCACGTCCAGGGTATAGGCAACGATACTGTTGGCTCCAGTAAGCGCATAAACGTGTACCCACTGGCACACTCTCCACGCTTTTTGGCGCCACCTCCAGAATCTGTGAGTAGCCGAAAGGATATACATTAGTTGGAAACATATGTGGCATACTTTGACTACTCACCGTATCCTTAAGTATATCCTCGCGTGACATAACATGCGATTTATTGCCACGTTCACCGTCCAGAGTAATTGCATACACATCGGGCGGCCGCAGTGGCTTCATTACACCCGCATAGAATAGTCCACCCATATCCGTAAGGACACGCGTTTCATCACGATACAAATGATCGCTGGTTAGCTGCAGTTCACCATCTGCTGCACTTAACCGACGCTTTGTCTCCGTTGCCAGGGAGGAGTCAACAGCATTTGCTTTAAGCTTGCGTTGCTTGCGTGCAGTGGATTTGCTGTTGCTGCTGCTGCTGCCAGTGTGTGAATGTTTGTGCGTGGAGCTCGAAGAACTGGCGGAGTTATTTGGGGCAGCGGCAACAACGGCGAGAGCTGCATCTAGAGCACTCGGCTCTAGACGCACAAATGATGATGTGCTGGGCGGGCTGCTAGTCGGCAAGGTACTGGACTCCAATGCGGGTGCTTGCAGCAGCGGAGGTGGCGGCGGAAACGAATGCGTCTTTTCCGGGAAGCGCAAGAAACTGGACGCCTGCAGGTTGCTGCTTGAAAATTTTGGAAATTTATAATCCCGTAAAGGTGATGCAGTGCTGCAAAGAGTATAGATAGCCAATGAATCAAATCATATCACAAATTATTGCATTAAACTTACCCCAAAACGCTGGACAAGGTTGAGCTGAGGCTTAGCTGTGGTTGGTGCATAGATTGTTGCAAGGGTAACGTCTGTTGCTGCTGCTGCTGCTGCAGTTGGTGTTGCTGTTGTTGCTGCTGCAGCTGCATTTGTAGTTGCTTAGAGCATTTCTTCTTCTTTTTATGCTTGGATATCTCATCAAGCTTGCGCTTTTTCTTGCGATATTGCCGCGTTATTTCCGCCAAACGCATCCGCATGCTGTTGTCCATAATGTTGAAGACCTCCTGGCCAAAACGCTGTGCATAACTGGGATCCATTGTATGGAGTGCACTGCGTAGCTCTGTCTGCAATTCCTCATCCTGCAGCTCTGCATCATCTTCGGCTAGCAACTGTTGTTGCTGCTGCTGCTGCTGCTGCTGTTGCTGTTGCTGTTGCTGTTGCTGTTGCTGTTGCTGTCGACTGCTGCTGTGGCGTCGCTTCTTTTTACTCTTCTTGCTGCAACGTGAGGATTTGCGACTCTCTCCAGGCAAGCAGCTCGACTTGGAATGTTTGTGCTTCTTACGCTTAATGGGCGTCATTTCGCCCACACCATTGTCAGTTGCTGTTGCTGTTGCAGCAGCTGTAGACGTGGTGGGCAGCTCAATGCCCAGCATTGATGGAAACGCTGGAGAGATAAGCGACGTCTGTTGCAGAGGACAGAACACGGAAGCTGCTGCAGCTGAGGCCACAGTGGCAAATGATGTTTCGTTGGGTGGAGGTGTTGCTGGCTGCGGTGTGGGTGTACGTGATGTGGGCGTGGCAAATAAGCTACTGCCTTGTACCACCTCCTCCTGTATGCGCTGCTCAGCCAGAGCACAAAGCAGCTTCAAGCCACCCAATGGCTCCGACTGCTGTGTGCGCTCAACTTCCATCATTGAGGATTGCGGCGTTGCCTCCATGGGCAGAGGTCCTGGAATTGATACAGACATAGACACAGGCACTGTAAGTGAGACTGGCGTTGACATGGTATCAAACTGCTCCACTGGCTCCTGTTTGACACGCAAAAGCGGCGTGCTATTGGTGCTTATATTGGAGAGCAGCACAAGTCCAGTGAGATCCTCTGGCGCTGTTTGCTGTTGCGTGAGCAACTCCTCCATAGGCGCTTCAAACTGTTCGCTGGCATGGACATGGGCATGGGCATTGGCATGGGCATTGGCATTGGGGTTGACAATGTGACTGGGACTCGTTTGGGTATGGCACTCATTTGGTTGATTGGCGTTCATCATATGGACTGGATGGGATTCACTGGGTTTGGTAAGCTCAAGCGGCAGCTGTGATTCATGGAACTCCGTTGTTGCTTTAAGCGGACACGATGAGTTCTCATCCTCACTGCAAACAGGCGTATCCGTCTGTATATTAACATCCTGCATCTGTGGCAGCAATATGCCTGTACTAAGACGCGGCGGCGTTTGTGGCGTCAGTGGCGCATGCAACTTAAAGTTAAGCGCCGCTTCATCACAGGCCGTGGCGGAGGACATATCCATGGCGCCAATAGCAGCACCACCATTGCTAGCATTCGCATTATGCATGGACAGATTAAGTAACGCTGGCGTTGGTGTACTGGGCGCTGTCTGAAAGAGTATCTGATGCGGCATAGGCTGGCCCAATGGTGTCGTCGTTGGCTCCATTGTGGCTGAGGTGGGCGGTGTGGGTAGACGCATAAGATTCAAAGCCTGTTGCTCATTTTCCCGCGTCGCTTCCGTCAATGTCAATGGCTGCGTCAAAGGATATTCCTCCAGTTTCAATGACGTTGCCGGCGGCAGCAGCAAAGAACCCAACGACATAGGTTTCGTGCTCAAAGCACCAGGTGCCTGACCCGTCAAGCTAAGAAAACGTGAGCTGCTGGTGGCACATAGACTGCTGCTGCTACTGCTGCTGGTGACACCTGCAGCGGCGGCAGCACTAGCAGCTGCCGCTGCCAGACTCAAGTTGATGGTTGAATTTGTTGTTGTTGTGCTGCTGCTCTGCTGCTGATTGCTGTGCTGGCACAGTGTGGAGCTGCCAGTAGCAGTGGCAGCTGCGGCCAGGTACAATTGCAATGTGGATGCATAAGATGGCGGTGCTGTCAACGTTGAATGTGGCGCCATCGAGGGGAATATAAAATTCGATGAGGGCTGCAATGCAGCGGCTGCAGCGGTGCCCGGCAGCATACCCGCACCACCAGCACCACCAGTTGCCTGTGGTATATAGGCTGAGGGCCAGACAAAGGCTGCCGCTGCTGCCGCCTGCTGGAACGGATCTGTGGGCGTTAAGAGGGGAAAATTTGATATGCCTGCTGTGCATAGTCGTAGTTGTAGTTGTTTTTATTTTTTTTGTTTTTTTTCAGTTTTTTATTTTTTTTTTATTTTTTTTTTTTTTTTGGTTGTTGGTAATGGGCAGTTGGGCGAGGAGGAGGTGGACGGAGGGTAGAGGAAAGAAAAGCCAAGTTATAAAAAAGCATGAATTAGTTTTTGAATTTGAAATCAAGTTAACCTAAAATAAATAACGATATAACTACAACCCTTATATATATATATATATATATATATATATATATATCATTATCATATTATTGTTATATATACGTTTATGCCATAAACTAAAACACAATTTACCGCAGCCAACTTAACAAGTAATTTAACTTGAATCAATAATATAACTATTATATGACTGAAACTCGTTTCACTTTCAGTTTCAGCTGAATCAGATGCAGTTAGAAATCAAAAGAACTTTTTCAATTTCATAGCATAAACATATAATATAATCATTCATGCGTATTAAGTGTGTGTGCGTGTGTGTGTGTGTGTGTGTGTGTGTTTGTGTGTGCATAATACTAAAGCAATGAATATTATTACTTAGAATTTAAATGATGAATAAAGCAATTGATAACTATTGTGTGTTTTGGTTGTGCGTGTGTATAAGGGATAGTTAGACAGAGTGTGTGTGTGTGTGAGAGAGAGAGACAGCGAGAGAGAGAGAGAAAGACATAGAGAGTAGAAGAAGACTTACCAAGCGCTGCTGGAGCGGCAGGCAGCAGCACCACCTGACCGCGACTGGCATCGCGTGAGTATTGAAGACCCACCGTAGCGGGTGACATGGAAATCACTGATTCAATGGGCAATGCATCTACAAACGCAACAAAAGCAAAAGAATTTCGATAGAAAAATCAACAAATTAAAATAAATTAATAAATATATAAATATATACAGTGAAAACTCTTATAAAAAAAAACGCCCTAATAAACATCTCTAGGAAGGACAAACTTCTGCTTCGGATTGCCTTTCGAACGGACTCCCCCAACCTGTAGCAATTATGCTACAAAGAATAATCAGACACTGAAATGATTGTGTATAAGGATAATACGAACTGTGTGTCCTAATCTTAAGATGCCTGGAAGGTCTTCTGAGATAAAGACGCGTTAACTTTTCTTGCAAAGGAGAAAATTAAATTGGGAATCGGAAATTTCTTAGAAAAGTTTGTCGCAGCTCCCGCAGAGGAGTTTTCACTGTATATATAAATATATGATATATCTTAAAAAGGAATCTTATGTGTATAGTAAAAGTAAAAAAAAATAATAACAAGGATAACTAGAAGAAGCGCTAAGGAAATGATTGCGGGTTTTCTTGTGGTTCTTCAGAAGGTTTTTTGTTTTTGTTATTGTTTTCCTTTTAATCTTAAGTTTCGTTTTGTATCTTTGTTTGTTTGTTTTGCTTTTAGATCAACTCACTTGGATACTGCCAGTAGGTGGAGGGTGTCCTGTTAACACCGGCGGCGCTCAATGCCAATTCATCCGCTGTGGCAGTGCCCGTTGACATCAAATCGCCGTTGCCCGTAAAATATAAATTTCCGCAGTTAGTTGCACCTGCGGGTGGAAACATTTTCAAAAGTTAATAATGGAAAACACATTTTAAACATTATTCTGGAATATTTATACATATATATATATAGGATAGTACATATATATATATATGCTATATGTGTGTATGTGTATACAGTTCGTTATAAATTGAGCCATAAAACTTTTTTAACGTTTTTAACTTTTCAACGTTTCGTCTCAACGTTCAATTATTTAATAAACTTTTTATTTTACGCTGTAGAAGCTTTTCCGAAAAACCTATGTATGTGTGTGGGATTGTGCGTGTATATGTTTCAAAAGAGAGATAGACCAAAAGACAGAGAGAGAGAGAGAGAAAGAGCTGTATGTATACGTAAATTATTGCAATGTCCTTGAACTATGCATTTTGTTCAGCTACCAACGCATCAAGCCACGAAGCTCATCAACCCACCAACCCACCAACCCAGCAAACCATGAGCCCACCAACCCATCAACCCATCAACCCATCCACCCATCAACCCATCCACCCAACAACCCACTAGGCACACCGCCGATTGACCGACCTGTCGTATATGGTGTAAGTAACCTAAACTACCCTTAGCCAATACCAGGATAATTGTATGGGAATACAAGCTTTAAGCGAGCACAATACATACATCAAACTAATTGCATTACATCAAGGGTCTATTAAGGATCTCGGATTGTGACAGCAACAGTCAAAGGAAATATCGAACCACCTTCAAATGCAATTAGTTCTACATTTTCCATTCATATTTTTCATTCTTTTGTATACACTTACATATATATACATATATATATATATATATATATACATATATATACATCCGTTCGTAGGATAAATCTATTAAAAATGAATCCATTGTTAAGGGGGAAGGAACATGCCATATGGCGACAAAGCACTTTATGCATCTTCCAATGGGTCCCGCCCGTTGTGTAAAACACGCACAGCAGGAGCATCCCTTGTTGCTGCCTGATACATACCACTAACCCTCCAGCTTCCGTTAAAACCACCAGCATTTATATACCTACACCAGCATATATATATATATATATATATATTTAATATATATATAAATTGCGGCACGCACCACCTTTAAGTTGTGAAACAACACGAAACGCACTGAACTCGAAGAAGCCACCCAAGGAAACGCACTAAATTTCAAGACCAAGCAACCACCCACAAAAAACAGGAATACAAAAAAGAAAAAGTTGACAAAAGTCTAGCACAAAATGCTCAACTAACAAATACCCTTTAAAGACCTTAAACATATTATTAACACAGACAGAAATGCAACCCGAGAGAGTTGCAAACAAACTCCTCATAGAAATATGATGTAAACTTTACCTTATTCATAGGAAACATGAAACTATACTAACTCGAGTCATACTACATTATAGGGTATTATATAAATATATATATATTTATTTATATAACTACCTTATCATTCAGTCGTCCAGAAATCAAAATAAATTAACTTTACGTATACTCTATAAATATTTACAATCTACTCTCAGAGTTTCTACTTCGTTATTAAAGTTATCGCATTTGGATGGGGTTAGAAGTCAAGGCTATTAAAACAGTAACAAAGGATTCGGCAACAACAACAACAACACCAACACCAACACTAACAATAACAACAACAGTTAACGGACATGTGCACATGCTCATCATCTGATTTAAAAGGGCTGTTTATAGCATGTGAAGCAGAAACAGCAGCAGCAGCAGCAGCTCTTTTTTTACATTTAAAAAAAGAATAAAAAAAAAACACCCTCAAAACTCCGTTGGAATGTTGTATTTAATGTTTGTTTTTTTTTGTTACAACATTTTTGTTGTTCTGTTGGAATCCTATTAGTAGCATAAACGAACGTCGTTCATATTGCCAATGGGCAGTGAATCGCACGCTCCAAACTCGTACAGTATAATTATGCCTTATAATTATGCCTCTGGGGACATACGTTGAGTGCTGAGTGTTTCACTTGGGGTATAAATCTGGTACTTAAATTGAATTAAGTGCTTCAATTAGTCAAGGATTTTCTATTATCCTGTCTGCTTTCTTCAATACAATTATCAAAATCCAATAAAACTCCTAACATAAAGTACACAAAATATAAATCAAATGATAAATTAGCTTTAATTCATTCTTATGAATCAAATGAATCGACTATATTAGGAACTATTTACTAGCTGCTGTTTGGAAACTATGGAACTGGTTCCATTGTACTAAAGTGGAACTAGTATGGGAATGAATAGGTTAAAAATGCAACTAGTTAAACTTACCCAAATCAGCAACTCGTATACCAAAACAATTCATGTCCTTGTTCAGTGTCTGCTGCAAGGGCAATGTTGCCCCACTGTTAAGGGTAGCAGCGGTTGCCTCCTGTGGTCGTTTACGTGCCACCGCAATGCCAATGGGCACAGAATTGTCTGTTGATGAATTGAAATTAGATTATCTATGGCATAATGAAATGTGTACGAACGGAGATTGTAACGCACTTGTGCTGGATGTAGATTTCTCCAGATCAGAGACTTTGGGGGATGAAGCTTCAATTTTAACCAGTGTGGTTAAGGTGGAGGCAGACATGGTCTTGGATGTTGTCGATGCTGTCAGAGATGATGAGCTAACACTACCAAGGCCCAAGGATGTTGTTGCCGTTTGCAAATGATGATGTTGCTGCTGGTGTTGATGATGATGTTGTTGGTGGTGTTGTTGCTGCTGCTGATGTTGCTGATGGCAATTGTTGGAGCTAATCTCAGACACCTGGCAAGGTTCACGTTTTATTTGCACAAATGTATACGATGAGGAGTTAGTCTGCTGATGATGATGATGATGTTGTTGTAGCGGTAGGGGCAATGGCAACGACAAAGGTGCAGCAGCAGCACTTAAATATTGTGTGTGTGCTGGTAGAGCACCAAATTGTTCCAGATTAAGTGGATGTGCACCTACTGCTGCCGCTGCTGCTGCTTGCGTTGCGGAGGGCACTAAAAATGTTGTCGCTGCTGCTGCAGCGGCGACTGAGGAACTCAAAACATCCGCGCTGCTGTTGCTTGTTGCATTCGTTACATTAAATGTGGCCATTTGTTGTTGATTTTAGTTAACTTGTAGAAAGATATTTCCTCTCTCTATTTAGCTACTCGATTTGAGTATATATCTTGGAACTACAGCTAAATCTATAGCTGAAGCTAATGCTAATCCTTTTGTCAAGTCTAGCGTTTGCATGGGGGCGCATCGCACTTAGCATCCCCGGGGACAGCTAGCGATGACGACAACGACGACGTGTTGCGGCGCATATGTTTCACAAAATACATATATACACATATATATATATATATATATCTATATATATGTGTATATATATATATATCTTTATATCTAGGTATATATGTACTTATTTAGCTAAAACTAAACATCCATTATCTTCGGCGCGCACGCACACACACTCACACACGTACGCAGGGCACACAGTCTACATTTTTACGTGTTTATTTTCTTTCTAACTCTTTGGTGCAACAATCAACGAAATTTAGTTTGCATATTGTCAACGTTTTATGCTTTTTATTATAAATAAATGACATAATCCACTCGCGACATATGTATATATGTATATACGTATGCAACTTGCAATATCTATGTTCATATATATTTATATAGATATATGTATGTATGTACAAACTGGACCTGTGCCTAGGTTCCCACTGGTGGCGGCGACGGCGGCGAAGGTGTAATGAAGGTGGAGGCGACCGATCCGCACAAAACACAATCGTTTTATAATTTTATAGCACGCTTAAGAATTTTGCGTTGCGCTACCACCAACGCAATTAACCGCGCGTTTTTTTGCGAATTAGTAATCCCTGGAAAAAAGTCCACGGGAGACAAAAAAAGCAACTTTTCAAGTTTTCACTATATTTCTGCTGGTTAGTGCTGCCAAAACATATCAAAACATGACACCAAAATCAAGGTTGCAATCTTCGAACAACTCTGTTGTATTATCGTTTACCGCTGTTAGGGCTACCCGCATTTTTTCGATAGTCCATGAAATTTTACTGTAAAACTAAAAAGCCTCTGATTTTTGATTATTCTTTTCAATATAAAATATTAAAAGCCTTCATTTTAAAATGTTAAAGCTATTTTAATATTATAATTAAAATTTAAAACACGTTCTATATACAAAAAAGCTTTTGTAAAGTTAAGAATTAATTAAAAGTGTTATATTTATGTAAACTTTTTTATTTTCTGACGTCACAGCTGGTTGGTGCTGGTATGATATATCATAGCTAGTAATAATTTACGTATAAAAAAATTTAGCAGGAAAATTTAAATTTAAAAGCAAATTAAAATGAATTAAAAGTATCATAACAAAAATATACTTCCTAAAATGACCTTATGCATAAATATTAATACAAACAAATCGTATTTATTAAATTGACTTTGTTTATTAGCTATTAAGCAAAACCAAATTAATTTTTCACTCAATGTGAAATAAATATACAGCTAAAAATTATTTAATTAAAACACTAAAAATTTCAGTGAATCGAAAATAAAAGCAGAGTAATAACCGGTTTTTATCCTTTAGAATTTTGAATATTACAGTAAAAACAGTATAACACATCTTTATGTGCATACAATTACAATCGAATCGAGCTATACGAAAGGTATCGAATTATTTCGACCGATTGACCGCGCTACCTTGGTTTCAAACAATAACAAAAATTAGAAAAATAGTAAATAAAGTAAAGAACACTTTTGTAAGAATTTATTGTAAGTTACATAATGCTTATTGTTATGTCACATTTGACAATCATAACTGCTTTTTTGGGTATAAAATCAGTAAGTTGGACTGTCAACTAAAACTACATAAAGGAATATCCTTGTATCGACGAAAACAAGGTCCAATAAAAGCGTAAAATTATTTTGTAAAAAGCAACTTTGCAGCAATACAACAAGACACAGTATTTTTGTAGGTGTATGTATAGATCCATTTACAGGTAAATGCGTCGCAAATCCCTTTGGCGTAGTTATCGAATTACATTGCGGACAAAGCTTGCGAGCGCCAAGTGTTTGCAGCCAGCATTGCTCACAATGTACATGCCAGCAGGATACAGAAATGGCAGGATTTTTATAATCATCTATACAAATCAGACATTTAAACTTGCTTTGCGCTTGCTTCTCATACAGGCGCAGGCGAGATTTAAGTGATTCAATGATTTGCTGTTGGCTCTGTGTAGACTTGCACCGACGCGACGTGGACGGCGCTGGGGTATGAGATGTGGATGGAGCCAAAGAGGCATCAGCCATGTCTTCAGTTGGTTGTTCTGTTGTTGCAGGGGCATCATTGGAATGCTTTGAAATTTCGTTGGATGATATAAGACGGCGTACATAGCTGGTAACCTCTGCTTCACTGACATCACCTTCAGCATCCTCATTAGTCAGTGGTATAACATCCGCTTCACTATACTGCGTTGGCCCATATATATGAGTGTCATCTTCGTCTACATTTACATCGTCGTCGTCTTCATTGCCTGGTTGCTGGGATCCATTGTATTTAATAGTCTGTCCCAAAGATAGCGCTCCATAGCCTCCTTGAACAAGTGTCGATAACCTTATGCGCTTCTGTCCTGCCCATTCATATTCCTCGTACTCCTCACTGTCACCGTCTTCATCACTGGACTGGGCTGGGTTTTGTCCGTTACGCCGGCTTTGTTGCAAGCAGTCATATGCGTGATCTTCAATCTCCGTTTGTGGAAACTTCTTATTGCACACTGGGCAGCTCACGCTGCTAGTTTCAGCACCTTGGCTAGGTGCAGGTGGTGAAGCGGGTGCTGGTGGTGGTGGTGGTGGAGTTGGTCGTTTACGTGTGCGTTGTCTTTGTCGTGCCTGACGATTACGTTGAACACGCTGAAACACACTCCAAGGTTTTCGCTGACCACTATCTACTGATTGGGATTGTGTTGCGTTTGCAACAGGGGCGGAATGAACTGTGGATCGCAGTTGCATAGTATGTAAACGGTCCACTTCAAATTGGCAGTGATCAGCTACTTGGCTACGCTGGATTTTTGCATCGCAGGTGGGACATATCACATCCTCCTCACCATTTGAAAGTTTATAGTTTTCGGCGGTGGGAACTGTGTCTGTTGCCATTTGCATGGAAAATATTGATTGGCAGCCAGGGACTGAGACTCTGTGCCGCTCTGTTTGTAGTTTCTGTTATATTTTTTTACTTGATTTCGTATATAAACTTAGATTTAAACTGAGTTTTTTTTCTTCGACCGAACAAAACAAGAAAAACAACAAACGCGACGCCGACTTAGGGGTGTAAGCAATACAGCTATCGATTTTATAATGAAGTATTATCGAATCGTTCGTTATATCGGAACGCAGCGTTCCCACTTATCTCAAATAAGAAATTTCCTAAAAAAAATACCAAAGAAAACGCAGTACCAACATAGTGGCGACTGGCATCTCCTGTGCAAATAATTATTTTTATTATTTTGTTTATTTTTGATGCCAAGAAACTAAAAATAAGAAAATGGTTTATTAAATATATCTATAACCCAAGCTCAGTGCTTCCTTTTAACAATATCGTAAGTGAGAATTAGTGTTAAATAGAACGCCAGTACACAACGACAACGCCATTTTCACAGCAGACGAAAGTGAAAAGCTGGGAAAACAGAGTAGAGAAAATAGCAGTGCATCATATTTTCATAACTGTGTCGCATATTAAGGTTTCCCAATCGACTGTATGCGTGCGTGCGTGTATGTGTGTGTGTCTCTATTGATATATATTAAATAATAACCAAATAAAACAATGTCGCAAATGATAAAAACATTGAAACGAGACCCACAGCAACAACAACAACAAGAGCAGCAGCAGCAAACACAACAGGGAATCATTGGCATCTACAGCAACAATATGAATGTTTTACCCAGTTACACTTTGAGCGGAATGAGCTCATTTGATGCCGAATCACTGCCAGATTATTCAGAATTTGATTCCGAATCAGTTACCATGGACTATTATAAGGAAAGGTACATATAAAGCCATCAAGAACAACAACAATGCTGTCAATAACAACAAGAACAACAACGACAAACATATTTTGTCTGCATTTTGTTTTGGTTCCGTTTATTTTTATTCTGTTGCTCTCTCGCCTCGCAACTATCATAACAGTTGCTATTCTACCATTTTTTTTGCCCTAATTTTGCTTTTTTGCTTTGACGTTTTCTTCCTTATTTCGCTATTCATTAAATGCTGATCCTGTTGCCATGCACAAAGCTCATGCTCACAAACACGCAAACACAGTCATACATAAACACAAACATGGATACACACATGCATATTCGTATAAGATATGCAAATCTTTTTGGGGTATTTTCTCTCATTGTACTATGCTAAAAATAGTGCAGACAACTCTTCTGTCTGGTTTCCGTCTACTCAATATTATGATTATTTTAAATTTTTCGCAATGTTATAATCCGCCTCTTCCATACCCACATTTAGCTACCTCCCTTTATCAACATTTGGTTTATTGTGAGTGTTGATAGTTTCTGAACATGTGAATGTGTTTGTTTGCGTGTGTGTGTTTGCATGTGCATCTTTATTTTTGTTTTTGACATTCGCCTATGCATAATAAATGTGCATTTAGTTGCTTAAAGCTCAACGGATGCGCAAACACCCACAACATTTGTTATTTACTTTTTTTGACTTATGTTAAATAAATAAAAATAATTTAGAACAAAAATAAAATAATAATTAAAATTTTTAACTTTGCTGCATAGTGGGAGGGGACTTAAATGATTGATTTATATATATATGATAAACAGTTTTCTATATTGCCTTTGCAATGGTTTGGATGAATTGGGATTATAAATATATATATATATATATATATATATTCTATAGCTATACGAACACCGACCTGTATGCATTTGGAAAGTTAAAATTGCATGCTGCTGCTGCTACTCGTATTATGTTTTCTCAGCTGATTTATTGATATTTTATTGTTGATTATTTATTTGTAAGATTTTGTTTTTCTTTATTTGATACACTCACATACAAAAATCCTTTAATTAGTAGTACTAATCGAATGATACCAATTCTATTTCTTCTCCAAAACCTGCCCGATGTTGAAACAGATGTTGAAAAGGCTGAAATCCAGCATTTTGAATTGAAACGCATTTAAAAATTATATATAATATATAATCAGTGCTAAAAATTAAGCAATAATCGCATATTGAATCGTTCAAATTGTTACCATATATATATATATATATACATATATATACCAAACCAGAGTTATTTATACAACATACCATATACTCGTAATACTAACCAAATATAAAAATTAAAAAAAAAAAGAAAAAAACATTCCAATTTAGTATTTGTGCGGGCAGACGTTTTGCCTGATTAGTTTATAAGGTAAGTAAAATTGTTTGTTAATTGCATTTTTTGCTATATGTGAGTTACACTATTACATATTATTAAATTGTATCTAATTAATTAATTCTATGTTAGTATACTACGTCGAGGATCAGACGAAATGGCACCTACAACGACAATTGAAACCATAACAATCACAAGGCCACTCAAGGTACGTTTAACCCAAATCAATTACAGAACTTTGTTAAAGTATGGTATAAATAAATTGAATATAACCAGGTGATAGCCTTCATATGCGGAGTCATCGTGGTGGTCCTTATGATTATGGCATTAGCATCAACAGATTGGTTAATGGCCGCTGGCTGGCGGCAAGGCCTCTTTGTGCACTGCATTGAAGAGGATTCAACTTTACCTCTGCCATTTAATATACAGGATCCACCAGGTTGCTATTGGACACGTGATATTGGTATGTGTATTTTAATTTTAATTTCCTAAAATTCAGTTAACTAAATGTATAAAATTTATTGGATTATAGGTTATATTAAGGCTACCGCAGCGTTATGCATTCTCACATTGATAACGGACGTTATAGCCACAGTGCTGACTGGAATGGGCCTTAACACGCAAAATCATAATGTTAAATATAAATTTTATCGAATAGCTGTACTTGTAATGCTTGGTTCATGTAAGTATTTGTTCTTATTTAAATTTTTTATATTTTCTAAATATTTTTTTTAATCATTTACAGTAATAGCTGTGCTTTCCGCCCTAATTGTCTATCCAGTGTATTTTGCAGGCGAACTCACTATTGGTAGGCCAATAGAATATCTTATGAAGTGTTATTAAAGATATTGAAATATTATTTATATTTTATATATAGCAAATAGACGAGTTTGGGAGTTCGGCTGGGCATATGGTGTAGGCTGGGGTGCAGCAATTTTCTTGTTTGGAGCCGTAGTACTGTTGCTCTGTGACAAGGAATCTGAGGAAATCTACTATAAGGAGAGGAAAATTGTACACGAAAACCAAATGCGCGCCTAGGCAAGGCCGCACGACCTGCCTGACGTCGTTCTTTAGACATAAGCATCTAGCAATCAATACATACTCACACACTCACCACACACTAAACACAACACACATACAGACGAATATAACAAAAAATTTCGATTAGAATCAGACTCAGAAACAGTTTTTAAAAAAAGCCCAAACAATAATGCTAACTAACAAAATTTTTTACAATTTTAAATACGTTTAAATATCATATAAAGATTTAAAGCCAAAAATCATAAAACAGAAAATAATCATACATAATGACTTTCTTTAGATATATATATAACTTAATTATTTCTGCTTTCTTTTATTTGTTGAATTCTTAATTGGTTTTCGTTATTATTTTCAAAAATGTTAACTTCCAACATAACACAAAGACACTCAGTAACATATTAACGAATATAAAAGTTTAAATCGTATCCAATTCTACCTATCCATACATATATATAAAAAAATATATATAAACGTAATCAATGTGCAAATTTTAGACAACTTTTAGTCTACTTTTTGGCCTAAATGTGAGCAAATTATTCAACAGCTACATACAAATTAAAATAGAAACTCAAAACGCTGTTTCCCATAAGAGAAAACACTCTAACCTATCCTTACATAAATATATATTTATATATGTAAACGCATGTAATCTTATCCTACTATAATCAAAATTAACAAAAATCATTTTTTTTTGTTTTAAGATGATCAAATGATTAATTAGAATTACGCTTTAATTTAATTTCATTCTTAAACGTTATGTTGTGTATCAGCTTGATACATATAAACCCGATGTACTCGAATATTTATATATCTATATTTGTATATATAGATATATATAAACATTAATTGAATTGTTCAACTTTTGTTTAATAATTTTATAGATATTTAAACCGTCCCCCAAAAAGTTTTGATTATTATACATCTGTTTAGTTTATAATGTTTATTTGAACTCGAAATATTTGTTATATATTATCAAAATTATTTACCCAATTTGACAGCTAATTTATTTTTTTATATAAACTAATAATTTATTACTTTTATTATAGACTTTAAAGGATTTAAATGTTTATTTTATATTTCAATCTTTTGTTCTACACCTGAATACATATCACAGACAAATTTTAATAATAAACACGTTTTACACCGGTTTTGTTAAACAATTTAAAAAAATCTTTTATTTAATTAAAAATATATACTATAATTAATTATTTTATATACATATATAATTTATTTTTCTATTTTTCTGCTTTCTTCATAGTTTTATCAATTTGATTTTTAGGTTTTAAATTTGGATTTTCAATTTCACAAAAAAAGGACAATTGACAAAGAAATTGCATAAATTAGACAAAGTTTTGAACGCGACCTAAATTACAACAAATACAAATATATATATATGATATATTTATATATATATATATATATACACACAAAAGCATTAACATTCATATAAAAAAGATGACATTGAAAAGATCGTAGGCAGGAACGTGCGGTGAAAGATGAGATACTTAAGGAAGAGTGGAGAGAGACGAAACAAATGATGAAATGAGAAAAACAATTAAGGACGTTTATGATGAGAATTAACAATTATACATATATATAAAATTAAATTTAAACAATTTTAAATTAAACTATAAACTATATTTAAGCAGCAAACTGAAGAAAAAACAAAAATAATGATTATTAAGTATGCAACTATTATTAAAAAACACAAACTCAATATAACTGATGATAAATTTATACATTATAAAACATTAAATATAATATATATTTATATATATATATATACATATATATATATATATATGTAGTATACTCAAATGTGAACTTTTTATGAAAGAATTAAAAGTGTTTTTTTTAAATTATGAAATGCATACAAAATAAGCAATTAAATAATTAACAAACACACAGAAAATTCACATTCATAATTAATTTCTTCTAGTTTTCCACATGCATTTAATACAATTAATAATTAAAAAAGTACTAGAAGCTATATTTATCGTTTTATTTTCCTTTTTTTTTTGGTTTACTTTATATTATGTATATCAAATAGGTAAAAACACTATTTTATATGGCAAGAAACGAAGAAAGCTATCAAACTTATTGCAAGTGATAATATAAGAATATATATTAAATATATAGAATTACGATAAAGTTCACTTAGCAACATAAATTTAAATTATATAATTATTCATTATATTATATACATATTATGTACAAGCATTTTTCTCCAATATAACACTTATTAATAACGATATACATACATATATATGTTATTTCCATTACGATTTCAAATGTAAATACAATATTTCGGCTAACTATTCAGTTTATATATAAAAATTTGTTAACCTTACAGCCATTTATCAGTCCATAATCATATATAATATTAATACAAAATAGATTACCCGATTTACTGTTAAGTCTTATCAGTGATATTTTATTTTTTATTTACGTGCATGTATTTTAAAGAGAGAAACTTTTAGAGTTAAATGAGAGATTATAATAACGTAATGAATGTTAAAGATAAGCTACTATAGAAAAGTATATGATTAATGCAGAATGCATATTATTTCAGATTCATATAATCAAATCCTCAACAACAATTACATTACATTCAATATATTTTTGAAAGTATTCAAACATTTCTCCCATGGATGGACGTTCGTTAGGATCTTGTTTCCAACCATTTTGCATCAATGCTCTCATTTCATTGGGAATATCAAATCTTATATCATCCAATGATGGACGTCCACCTACATCATACAAATTGTCATAAATATAAGGGTTTGATAGTACAAGAATATTACTTACCATTGTATACTTTAAATGCAATAGCCATTGTGTTATCTAGATCCTCATAGGGCTTTCTTCGGCATAGCATTTCCCATAAAGATATGGCACAGCTATATACATCACATTTCTCTGAGTATAATTGCCCGTTGATAACCTGGAAGTTATTATATATTTTAACTGCTGGCATATAAAAACGTTAAGGAAATTTGTTTACTTCCGGTGATATATAGGGCATTGTTCCACGACTATTAGTCATCATAGTAGCCTGCTCCCTTACAGTACCAAAGTCACAAATCTTCAAACAACGTTTACCATCAAGTAAAAGCATATTTGCCGGCTTCAAATCGCGATGAATCACTTTTGGGGTCTTGGCATGCAGATAAGCTACAGCCTTGAAAATATATAATGCAACATTTTATTTTCATTGATCTTTGGAAGGCAAATAAATTACCTCAAAGCACTGCAATGCCCAGTTAGCAACGTGAGACAGTGTATACTCTCTCTCCCTTTCATAATGCAGAAAATTATACAATGATCTTCCGTCCGCGTATTCCATAACCAAGTAAAGAAATTCTTGATTGATCGCTATTCCATACAGCGCTATGATATTTCTATGTATTGCCCTGGATAGGTACTCATATTCTCTACGAATAGCTTCTTCATTTTTGTTCAAATCTATCTTTTTCACAGCAATAGTACGATTATTCCAATTACCTCTTAAAACTGTACCGTAGGAACCTCTTCCAATTATCTAAACAAAGCATAGATATATATTTTTTACTGATGTAGGTTGATATAAAACACAAACCTCTAAAAATTCAATTTCTTCAAAATTTATTGATCGGAACTGCTGATTCATTTTCACTCCAAAGTGCTCAAAATGCGACTAATGTCGTTCGTGCTGTGTAACTGCCTTTTATCTGCAATTTTGAAGTGCACTCCGTATGGATCATTCAAAAGATAAGAAAAACACAGAAGATTAATCTAAAAATAAACTTCTACATAACTATAGCTAAATCATAAATATATATACACTCTTATATCGTTTGCCTGAGAGTAGGCTACACAATTCAGAAACAGTTCAATTAAAACTTCCATTAATACTGCAAATTGAATAGCCGTGCATCAATTACAGAACTTATAGAACTGGTCGGATTATAAGGGAAAGAATCAGGATGTATCTCTTTTATCACTTGATTTTGTGTTCAGCTTGCCTCGACCTATGAGGTTAGTATAAACTCGGAACTCATCGTGAAGGAACTTTTTTCACTCACACCAACACCGGATGATACAACAGCAGCTCTATTGGTAAAGCATTTGAATTACAACTATGTATTGTATTGAAATATACTATAAGATTGGTTTTTCCATCATTATATCCACCATATATTAAAGTTAGTTTGATTGAGTGTAAAAATACCATATGACAATTTTTATATATAAATGAAGGACTATTAAAGGTATGAAGTAAATACAATTAGTTAATATATACACATAACACACATTATGATAATAACAACTAGAGTTCTGCACAGCGCAATGGCGCATGTTTAGTCCTTTTTGGCTATGAGGCCTTGTTTCTTTAACTGCCGCAGAGCGCATTTGGCAGCCGTACATTTGGCTATACGATAGTTACGCCCAATGCCACGGAATGTGCCCTTACAGAAGACATCAACAGTGACGCGTACACGTCGACCATCAGCCAATTTTTCAGGTTTACCAAATTTCGCTGTCTCCGGCTCTAGTTCGAGGAGTTCACGTATTGGTGACTTTGGCACAGAATTGCTAAATTGCTCTATCTCTGGTTTCATCATATTGTTGTACACCTGCCAAACTACATCCAAAGACATATTGGAGTCTAGAAAGATGGCACCAGCAATTGATTCAAATACATCGCCCAAAGCTTTGGGTACCTCCACATCCTCTGCATCGTCGCATTCTTCCTCAGATAGTAAATAATACTAGAAACATAAACCAAAGATAAATAAACTATTCTATATCAGAGTATGGTATGTTTTACCTCTTCACTAATACAATGACCATTCTCCTGCTGAATGCGTACAAAACGATCGATGACATCATTGAGACCAGGTGATAAGTGACGGAAGTATTTATGGAAGCCATGACGCACAGCCAATGAGGCAAATATGGTGTTATTTACTAAAGCGGAACGCAAATCAGTAAGTGCACCCGGTGAATGCTGCCTTGGATCCTCATACAGATGCCTTGTTATTAGATAATCCAATACAGCATCGCCTAAAAATTCCAGTCGTTGATAACAATCCGTTAGACGATTGGGTGTGTAACTGGCATGTGTCATTGCCTGTAGCAAATATGAACGATCACGAAATCTATATCCTAAATTGGTTTCAAACTCCTCAAAGCCACTTAATAGATTCTGCAGCTCTTCATTCGGATTGGGGGCGTAATGCAGCAGGGGACTACGTGGCGTTGGCCAATCACCGTATATCGTCACCATATTGTTAATATCTGGTTTGCTTGTACCTGGTTTACGCTGGTCCAAAGCATCCGTTGCCGGCTCTAATTTAAATGGCAACACACGTACACCGAGCCAAGCCATAAACAATAATGCGCCACGTGGACCACATTCAATTAGATAAGCACCTATAAGCGCTTCCACACAATCAGCTATTGACTTATCTGGTATACTGTGCTGCGATACCAGATTATATGGTATAAAGCAACTAAAGTCATTCGTCTCATTCGAATCATCCAAGTTGGCTACCTGTACGTCGCTAGTTGACTGTTCCATGCTGCCAGCTAGACCCAATGCCTCAGCCTTGTGACGCACAAGCGCACAGATTTGTGCACTGCTTAAATTCTTAATATCCAACAGATCTGCCAATTTCCAGTGATGCGTCGGTATCTTGGCCTCAATCAATGCCTTCTCCAACTCCTTGGGTACATAATAGCATGGCGGCAGCCAATTATCATGTGGCTCAAATTTTGTGGCTATCATATACTCCCCCAAACGTTTGCGTCGTCCCAGACGATATAGATTGAGATTCGCAACCTGTTTTGATCGCAAGTGGCTTAGTTTACCCTCGTGCACATTCTCATATGTGATATATAGATACGTAGTGATGGCATACTTTAAAAATGAGTCACCAATTGTCTCCAGACGCTCTAAATTGATGCCATCATTAGCATTGGACATTGTGAGTGCCTGTAGTATAATGCTGGGACTAGGACCTGGATGACCTATTAGCTCTGGTTGATGATCAAAGCTCAGGCCGCCAGCAGGCATGCATGTAACAGGTGTTGGAGCTTCGTTAGCAATAGATTCGGCATTGGTTTCTATAGCATTTGTCTGATAGTCTAATTTCAGTTCCTTGTTGTTCAAATCGAGTTGCTGATGATCATTGTAGTTATCAAAGCTATCACCACAGCCCAAGACATGATACGTTTCACTGTTATGCTCATGACTGTGTAACCAATCCCTGTTTAACTCAACAATATCCGAAAGTTGTATCTGAGTTTTTGTGCCCAGTTTAGCTAGCAATTGGCTCTCCGTCACATAAGGTAAAAGGTCCTTAAGCAATTCCAACTGCAGGGTAACTGCATCCTGATCGGCCGTGGCCGTTGTAGCTTCAGTACGCTGCAGTCTCAATTCCTGATCATGTTGCACCAACATGCCAGAGTTCTCAATGTCTGACTTAAAGCGTACAATGGACATTTCATAGATGACGCTAGTTGTTGACTTGGGCTGCTCAAAGTTGTATCCGATCAGCAAGTTCTTTGTCTGTTGATATTGAAGCTCATTGGCATTGGTTGCCTGTATTATGGACAATTGTTTCTGGCGTTTTTCTAGTTCTTGGACAGTTTCTATGGCTTCAGCTTCATTTTTGGAAGTGAACTCAATGCGTGCAGCACCGATATCGAGAGAATCATTATCATCTTCTGAACTGTAATGATGTCTAGGTACCATATGATCATCCTCATCACTTGAGGTAAGCGTGTTATCCGAATCGTAGTAGCTGTATTTAGGTTTGTCGTCCAGTTTTATGCCATTATTCATAGCAGGTTTAGTTTTTGGCTTACTTATGTGCTGTTGTCCAGCTGCTTGCTTAAAGCTAGCGCAGTTACCCACATCCCAAAACGTGGGTGACCCGTAACGCGTTTGCTGATCACCTATAAAAAAAGGGACAAAACATTGTTAATACTGAAGAGCTGTGAATAACTTACTGGCGCTTACAGAATTTGACATTGGCAGGCAGCAGTGGAAGATAGTTTTCGTCATCCTCATCCTCATCTTCCTCTGAATAATTAGCTAGATCATCAGCCATATCATTAGACCAGGTGCCAATCTCTATGAAGTCTTCCTCCTGCTCTAATTCCTCTTCGCCTTCAATTATCAATTCATTTGCACTTTTTGTAGATTTATCTTTTTTTTGTTCCTCCACTTCCTCTTCATGTGCAGAGACCTCCAACAGTTTGTTAGCTGTTTCTTTGTTAACAGATTTCAGCTTAGATTCGCGAGATTTCTTCAACACTTCTGATAGACTCCAGCCAAAATCAAGCATAGGCCACTCAAACTGTTCATCATCATCAATCTGCTGCCGACCCAAGCAAAGATCGGCAGATACCTGTTTCCGTATATCATCGGCCAGTAGTAGACCATTAATGCGATATAGTATGCAGGGTAAACAGACAGCAGTGCGCCATAAAGAGGCAGGAAATGGATGTACTGTGCACAGTTCTGGTACTAATATTTGCTTCTGTTCCAAATTCTCACGTTTGGCACGTTTTGTTTCCTCCGAACTGGTTGGCAATGCCACACCCTTACGATTAACATATCTGGGCGTTAGAAAATTTAAACGTGCACTGGTATGATCGACGTCGAGCAGTGGCTGTGCTGCATTTTGTATTGTAAGACCATATTTAACCGAATAATAATGCTTAAAGGTGCGATAATTGTCTCCTGGAAAACAACTGAGGGGCGATAAATGTGGACAAATCTCAGCAACGTAAAAGTATTGTGGTTGATCCTGATTGCGATACCAGGGCATAACAACAGCATCTTGAAAACGATGTGCCTCAAAAGGCTGAGCTTGTCGTTCTTCTTCTGGAACTGGTTGCGGCATCATATTGCCTGTGGACTGAATTAATTCTAGAAATTTCCAATCAATGGCGCGATTGCCTTCATCTGTTTTAAGCGTGGGAACAATGAAGACACAATTCTCCGTGGAATCAGGATCAAAAAGCATTAGAAACTTTTGCAGGCGTAGTACATTGGTGAAGGTATAATTTAGGAAGTCATTGATGCACTTAATCTGCTCCTCTGTAAGTACAACGCGTTCCTGCGACAGTTCCAACGAAACTTTAACCTCACCAGATCGTGTAAATATGGAAAAAGCGCTTAGTTTGGGAATGCGTTTAAGTGTTAGAATACCAAAACCTTGCTGTGCTTCCTCTGGTGGATATATCTTTCTTCCACGCGTATTCTGCTCCTCAGGTATGGGACACTGAAGTGTCAATTGTATAATATAAAGGTAACAGGGTACATCAGCAACTGGACGGCAATCACAAAACTCAGAAGCTATACGCTTATAATAATACTGACGACGTTTAGTTGTGCCTGGACGTGGCTCATCAGTTTGTTGCACAATGTGCTCATCCTCCGGCTCCAGATCAAAACACTCCCAATCCGGTTCAAGTGCACGAAATCCCTCCTTACCAATCGGCTGTAGCTGATCATCTAATTCACCTGTTTTATGTAGTTCCACGCAAGCCTGCAATGCAGCAAAACGCCGCGCCAGAGTTTGCGTGGGCATCGGAAGACCCTGGATAAATTGATGTAATAATATAAATTGCTATCGAAATATTTATTGTGGTTACTCACTATAATGTCGTACTTAAGCGGAGAATTAATAGGCAAACGCAAAGTGTACTGATAGAGTAAGACGCCTTCACGTTTTGTGCGCGCACAACGCCAAAGTGCAGTTAGTTTGGTGAAGGTGTCACTGGGTAGACGTGCGCAATACTTGTTAACTAGGGCAATGGCAGTACTAAGATCAACGGAGGCACCTGATGCCAACTGTGGTTTGGGTTGATAGGCCGCCAGGCAGCTCGTAAAACGTTCTGCTTGCTGTTGCTCCACTTCAGCAGGTTCTGTGTTTGCGCATTTGGACAGCAGCATCTAACAGAAACAATATTAATCGAAATAAGGATTAGGTCTAAGTTGTCAAGCTCACCTGTTCAATTTCCCGATACTGTGCCATTTGATGCACCAGCGACTGAGTTGTACTGGCCAAACTATCTTTAGTGGCATTTAAAGTAAAAGGCATAGGATTATGTTCCGTTTTGGTTAATTCGCATTGGAAACGTTGTTTCGGTCTACGTTCGGCGCTTATGTCACTGGGCGTAGTATTGGTTAAACTAATGGCATCGTCACTGGAATTACCGCCATCTAATGTATTTGTAGCGCTGGGCACATCATCCTGAATCTCTTGTAACTTGATATCACAGGCAGTGGGTGGCTGATTGCTAAAGACCTCCGGGTTGAGAATTTTTACCGTACCGCGTGCTGTGCCAAAAGTGTAAGGATCAGAGGCTAGCGAACTGGGTAATGCTGAATCATCTGAATCACTCTCAAGCTCCTGATCTGCTTCATTAGCATCTGTTGCACATATAAAACGATGTGTATGGTCGTTTAGGTCTATAGATGCCTGCGTTGACGGTTCTTGAAAGGTGGGTGCAACTAGCATGACATGATAAGCGGGTGCGGCACGCGCACGTCCTTTACACTGTACATAGCTACGGTAGGTGGTGGGGGGATCCCAGCGTACAACCAGATTACATTTAGGCACATCAATGCCCTCCTCCAGCACAGAGGTCCCAATGAGTACATTGCAATCATGCATGCGAAATCTTTTAAGTACTTCCTCTTGTCGTCGATGCTCCAGTTCAGCCTCTTTTGGTTCAGTCGTTGGATCTGCCACGCGATCCGTAGTGTACTGGCAGCGCAGGAACTTGAGATCTGGATCGCGTTTATTTAACTCCGCCAGCAGTTCGAAAAGGACTCGCGCCGTATGATTTTGATTACAATAAATTAGAGCACAAAGCAATTCACTTGAGTCATGTTGATACCGATTATGACGTCGTGAATGCATGCGCCGGCGCGTGTGTCCATGTGAGTTTGATTTTGATTTTGTTGTGGGCATGGTGGTGGGTGGTGGTGTAGATGCTGCTTTCTGACTGTTACGCCGTGCACCTGATGCTTCAACTGCATCCTTATCATTCGTTTTAAGCAGTTCTGCCAAATTAGTAACTACAGCACGTGCATCGTCATTCGGTTGCTCCTGCTCCACCAATTGGCACTTGGCGTTTAAAGCATTCGATAGTTTAATAAAATCTGTCTGATCTACATGATGGCGCATCTTTCGTAAGTTATCCGCATGTGTGTGCGCTGCATTGGGTTTGAAACAGCGAAGCACCTTTAAGAGACGACGCACCTTGGGACTAGAGTATTTTTCGATAGTAGCTAGGGGTTCCTCAAGCATTTGCTTCTGGAATGTTTGGTCGCAGAGTGCATGCACTTTGATGAGCGCCGTATTAACCAGACAGAAGAGTAGATAGTGACGTTCATGTGGTGTTTTCACCTTAAGTTTCTCTATGCGCTGATAAAAGTGATAGGCAGCTCGTTGTGTACACCAAGGTCCCATTTCATGCAATAAATTTATCAAATCTTCTAATACATTAAGCGGTTCCTGTTTTGGATCGGGTATATCTAAAATATTCAGAGGAATCAATACAATTTCTTGGCTACACAGTTTGTTATCAATAGATTATATGGAGCAATGGGTTACTTTATAATTTCATAGAGCTACATACCTTTTAGATCTTCCATGAACTGATCGGTGCCATAAATTTCAAAGGGGTCATAGCGATGATCATTTAGGAACGATTTGTGTGTATTTAAGATATCGGCTAATGCACTAAATAGTTGATCCATTTCAAGAGGTGCACACTGTACAATATATTCATGTGGTTTGGCACAGTAACGGAGCACCGTCACAATATCACTAGCAGTTTCAATGCGACAAATCATATGCTCTTCTAATATTTCAAGCATTGCGTTAAGTCTCTCCAGTTCACATCCGGCACTATGTAATGGTCCCGCCAATCCCAATATTCTAGGTCTATCTTCTGGTAATGCAGGTAAAATATATTCCTCAAAAATGGGAAGAATTTTACAATACACGGCGCTGTCGTGACAATCCTCCAGGACAATTAGCTGAATGCAGCTAATAGGTAGTTCCCCAGAACGTAGAAAAAGCAAAAAAGTTTCTGGCTGCAGTATACTGATTTGATAATCAGTCCAACAGTGGTCAGTTCCTTTCAACTGCTCCAGGTTTTCCGGCTGCTCCTGCCACACTTTGAGATCCGTAAGATGTGTAAGCATAGCATACATGGAGCTGTTTTCAGAATCCGCATGGCAGCTTAGGTAAATGCTTATTTTACCATTTGCGCGTTTACGTCTGGAAAGTTCCTGGAAGAGTTTTAGTGCTATGAACTCCTTAGAGCTTTTGTGACCCAAACAAATTATTGTGTTCCTTTCAAAGGAAGAGGCCAAAAGTTCCACCTGAAAGTCACGTGGCGTAAACACTGTGGTGTGCAGATTATTGTCACACCAATGGAACGCCATGCTGGGAATTCTATGCAATAGGCGTGGATCTACCGCAGTCCAACTGCAATTAGGATTAGGTGGGCAATCCCAAAAATGTGAAAACGCCGGCTCGAATGTTTTTAGTGCATTGAGCTATCGATTGCTATCGACAGCGACTATGGTCTAAGCTATCGATTATTTATACATGTACAAAGTTGTCATATAAAATAACGGCAAGAAATATCGAAATAATAATATCACAGTCTATCACTAACATTTCCTCATCGCTTAATTGGACAACGCTAGACATTTGCACATCTCTAATTAAAATAAAAAATACAAGCGGGAAAATCGAAATATATTTATTTACTTTTAATTGTAATCTCACATACCATATAATGCGTCGCTCACAAGCCCCATCCATCCGCAATGCAGCCAAAAGAGGCGTGTTAACTTGTGAATTGGAAACCAATGGGAAAATATGTGCGACAACGGAAATGGCATGGGGTACAACTGGAGGATATAAAAGTTTGGGACCACGCAGGTACAGTGAAACCGAAAATCCACTCAAGGATAAAAGGATTTTTTTGGTACTCTGGCGAAACCAGTCTAATAAAAAGCACAAGCATTGGACTGGTAACGGTACTCTGGAGGTGACTGCTTCTGTAGCTACATTGAAAAATGAAATGGGAAAAGTTTTGGATGTTTTAACTTGCTATAGGCAGGAACAAATTCAAATAGCAGCTTTTTTAGAGATCGGATCAAAGGACGTAGAGATACAAGAGGAACTTAAAACTGCGGAGGAGTGCGTTGCCCAACGGAAAGAAGAAATTGAAAATTGGAATCGTAAGCATGAAGAATATGATATAGAGATTCCCGGACGAAGTAGTATGGGAAAACCACAAATCACTCCACTAAAAAAGGCAAAGATGTCGCCGCAGTATAAACCTCCAGAAGAAAAAATATGTTATAATAATCCAAAATCTTTCCGACGAGTTGAACCCAATGAATATATTTGCATGTTGACACCAGCTAACTTACAATATGAAACCTTGCAGCTACTGGCTGATTATTGCAATGGCTTAGATAAGGTAAGCTAAGAATAAATGTTGGGCACATTGTCTTAAACTATTAATTGGGCTTATTTACAGGAAACGACATACATATCATCGCAACTCATTCAAGTAGCTACACATATCTGTGACCATCCAGTGTTATTAAAACATATTATGGGCCAGCACGAAATTTCTGAGATATTGATGCCACATTTACCACCCTGGCAAGAGATGGGTCTTTATGATTCAGCTAAATTTGAGTTTGTTCATCTAATGCTGGACAACTTGGTTGTAGCCAATGGTGAACAATGTGCCATTGTTGCAACCAATCAAATATGCTTGGATATTATCAAAGGTTACTGTCATTCCTGGGAAATACCACATATTCAACTGGAAGATAACTTGCAAGTTAATGAATTTAATGCA
Organism: Zygothrica quintamaculata; assembly: GCA_037044455.1. Lineage (NCBI taxonomy): Eukaryota > Metazoa > Arthropoda > Insecta > Diptera > Drosophilidae > Zygothrica > Zygothrica quintamaculata. The sequence continues at coordinate 64,830 of JBAMBS010001278.1, forward strand.
TACAGCCCTGATAGCAAGGGGCCAATGGTTGCCCTTATATTAGAAGAAAAATTGCCAAGAATTCGACTTACATCCTGCCAATATATGATACTTTATAACTATAGCGCTCGATTAGAGGCAAGTCAATCTATGGCTACTGTTGGCAATACACATTTATATACCTTAATAACAGCTGGCTGTTTGGAGGAACTGCAGTTTCAACAGCACCTGGGATTCATCAAAACTAACGTTTTTCTCGAGCAAATGCTTAATTTTCATAGGATCAGTGCCACACATGAACTTCTAGATTCAACCGAAAATGTAAAAATAATTGCAATATTTTTTTTTAGGTTATATTTATATTATTTAAACTCGTTTGCAGATATTATCTGATTGGGTGCAATGGCAGCCACCTTTCAGCGAATCATTTTTAAAGGTAATCCCGTTTGTACTTTATTTGAATCTAATTAATATATATATTCTTTTAGTCGTCATTTTATAGCGAGGAAATGCAAAGCTTAAGCTTTGTCTTTACAAAGCACAATGAGATTTGTGCTGGTACGTAAGATAATGTGTTTTGTACTTTCCTATAATTGTAGAAAAACAAATAATGTAAATTTTTTAAATTATAATTCGTAATTTTTTTTTTTTGGTTTAAAGCAGTGTGTTTAAATTGATTGGTTTATTCATTAATTATTATTTTTATAAAGTACATCGTACTATATGGCGTAGTTAAGCAGCAGTTAGGATTTAGAACTGTTTTGTACGTGAATTTAATTATTATATCTATTCTGATGTTAACATTGCCGACTTATTAATGCGCAATGAGTAGTTTTCATCTGTTTTATTGTAGATAACTTCATCAAACTTAACAACGTCTCCGATAGCTAAATATTTTTTAAGACGTGTTAATTCTTCAACACTCATTTTACCACAATTCATGTCCATCACATCAAATTCGGCTGTCAGTATAGGTAATGTGAATTGTGGTGGATATGGACGAATATCATTTATATGTATTGCACAAATGTTACCATAGTCGATAAACAAAATTGAGGGAAAACCATCGCCAACTAATTCCACGCAGCGACCCCGACACCAAACATCCTGATACTTTGCAATACACAATGTGTTTTTTCTGCAAAATGTAAACAGTGTTAAAAACTTTAAATGCAATTAAATTACAATGTACATACAATGGTGTAAAGTAAGTAATTTTAGTTTTCATTTTACCATAGAGTTGTATGTCACTTTGCATTTGGGAAATTTCATATGCATACGCGGAAATAGTGCAATATATGATATTATATTTTAATAGTGAATTGTTCATGACGACCAAATCGATGCCTTTACCAGTGGGCATGGCTGTATGTAGAATATACTGGAATAATTTCAAAAATATATAAACAAAACTGTTAACTTACATATGAAAAATACATACATCTTCCTTTAAGCCAATGTCCCATATTGGTGGCTGTATGGGTGTCAGAATCTTTTTTATTAAACGATTTATGTTTTGAGCTATATCGCATTCAATTAAGACCACGCTATGCATACCGTATGGCATAGTATTAGTTTCCTGGTATTTAATAACAAAAGTATATGACTGATCCATTTCATACAATACTCGACGGATATTGGGCATCATGTAACGTCGGGGTACACCACGAAGCAACACTGGTATAGCATAACGGGGTAAACCAGCTAAATAATCACTACATTCGTACAGATTATCAAGCGGTGTGATCTCTACGCTGCCAAAGTCTACACAGACTACATATATGGCTAATGGATTATCTATATTGAGTACCATAGCACGCAATATTTCTGTGTCAACTTTGTAGATAACTACTTGACCACACATCGGCAATTGGGTCAATTTTTTTGATAATTTACCTATCATCATGACGTCTGAGAGTACTTTGAAGTAGGCCAACTCTGCAGATATTTCAGCTGAACGTACATATACAACGTTGGTCTGTTCGAATGCGGTAATCTTTACAATAGACCCGGAAGCTGGCAATTTTAGTTCTCTAAACTGTGATACTATAGTATCGTCTTTTTGTGGCGGTGTACCCAAGTCACATGTGCCCTTGTGCGCATCCGAAAGTATATCAAAACAAACTGTATTACAAAAGGGCATTTTGCAAAATTTGCAACAGTAGTCGGTATAGCAGCTACAAGCCAAACACTTTTTAGCCATCTGCAAAAGTTTAGATTCTCCATCACATTCCTTTACTTTTAGTGCTTTCTTTGGTCTATAGAAAAAAAACCACAAACAAAAACGTAAGTAATATTGAAAAATTTTGATAATTGAAATACGCACATAACTGTCGAACGCCCGGAACGAAACTTATATATGACCTGATCTTTTTCAATTGTTTTATACAATTCATAAGCTCCATAACGTTCTAAAGTAAATTCATACTTAACATTTAGATAACGACGATTCACATCATTCAAATTCATCAATGAATTCTCGCCAGCATAGTCTAAAGCTGCAACTATGGGGCTTTTCAAAAATTTTGGATGTTTGTCATTTGTTTCAGGCAATTCTATAGTTCGCCACTCCAAGTCTATGACATCTTTGGTATGATCTTTAGTCTCAAAAGTATTATCTGGTACCACAATATTATCTGGTATAAAAGTTTCATCATCAGCCATTAATTTGCATAAAGTTTCTCTACTTTCACTTCCCCCCTCGGAGCAAATAACTATGTTGGGAAATTTTTGAACTTTAGTCCATGCTGATTGTAGGCAACTAGAAAATTTTTTTTGTATCAAAGAATTATTGGTGAACACAATCAATAAGTAAAAAAACTCACCCAATGTCATGAAAAAACACCAAATATATGCGTTTACTGTAATAATAATCTATAGTTTTAATAATGTCGTTGCCAAAAAAATTTTTTAACATAGTACTTGTAATAAGTGGCTTATGTTTTTTTATAACCAAATATGGATTTTCAGTCTGAACTTCATTTGATGGTGATCGGTCTTTTATAAACTTATTTGAGTTTTTAAAAGTCGTTGGACTCCAATTCGACCAACTATCTTTAGAGTTTTCCATATTGTTTTAATTTGCTTTTACTGCAACACTTAGTAGGTTCTTCTAAAAATTAAGTTTTTCATGAAGACTCAAAAATGAAGTCCGAATGGCAATAAATGAAATTTGATTTCAGAACGATAATCGATAGGTTGAAGTTCGATATAAACTAAGCTATGCCCGATAAATACTTTATTCAACCCTAATAAATTTGAATGCAGAGTTGTATATATGAATTGTTTTAACCTCATGTCCACCTTTAAGTGCACGAATTAAATATTTTCTTTCATATGTCAATTTTAATTTTTTATTTGTGTAATCTACCTATATTTCTGTATCATTTTAACTTTAAAAATTACAGATTTGTATACATCGAGTGTCTTGAAATTTTTGTGTTTCGAAAATCAGTTATCAATATTAAATTGATAACTGATTCGAAACACAAAAATTTCAAGACACTCGATGTATACAAATCTGTAATTTTTAAAGTTAAAATGATACAGAAATATAGGTAGATTACACAAATAAAAAATTAAAATTGACATATGAAAGAAAATATTTAATTCGTGCACTTAAAGGTGGACATGAGGTTAAAACAATTCATATATACAACTCTGCATTCAAATTTATTAG